>VZTU01023452.1:248109-294797 GCA_013400835.1 Zapornia atra
TGCCGGCATCGCCGCTTTCCCGGCGGGCGGGGCGGGCGGTTGGGGTGTCGGTGGCACCGAGGCAGGCAGCCGTGCGGAGACGCGGGCTCCGGTGGCTCCGGGGACCGTGCCGGCGGCCGCGGGGCGCCTTCTGCCGGGTACCGGGACCAGCGGAGTCTCCGCCGTGGCCTGGACGTTAACCCATCCCCCTGAGGGGCGCTGAGGGTGGACGCCCCCTCCGGGAGTCGGTCCGCGTTGTTGCGAACGCGTGGGCGAGGGCTGGACTGCTGGGCGGGTGAGTCCCGCATCCCTCCGCCCGCACAGATGCTCTCGTCCCGCGCCGCCGTGCCGGGAGCTTCCCGGCCCGCAGGCTCGCCGGCGAGCGCGGAGGTCGGTCCCGCAGCAGAGCCGGGCTCCCCCCTCGCCCCGCTAACGCCTGTTGGGGTGCACCCCGGGGGGAAGCTGGGCGGGCAGCTGCCACCAGCCGTCGGCATCCAGCGCCGGGTTTGTTAAAAAAACCCAAACAGCAGAGGGGAAAATAGTAATAGCCGGAGCAGAGATGGGATAGAAATGAAAACTGTGCGTTGCAACCACGGCCGAGGAAGGCTTTTCCGCCTACCAGCTGCCCTCCCTTACTTCTTGTCCTTGGGATGCGAGGTCTGGGTCCCTCCGGCTGCACATACATTTTCCAGGTCTTAAATCAGAACCAGAAATCTCTCAGGCTGCTTTTGCTGGTTGGTTTAGGGTTTTTTTTCTTCTTTTAGTTTTTTATTCCTTTTTTTACCTTGTCATAATATTTTCAGATGCATTGAATGCATTCTGAACACACTGGTTATCTGTCCGGGTAGGAACGCAACCCAAGCCATGTGGAACAAAGCTCGCCTGTGCAACAGGGTGTTCTTGGAAGCATGAAAACCTGTGGTTCAGGGATTATTTCAGGGAGGGGAGGTGCAAGATGTGAGCCGTGTATGAGAGTTTTGTTTATTGCTGTGACAGGAGAGAGGCAATACTGAACTTCCAGAATAATCCCTCTCCTTTGCCTCCACCCTCAGCTGGAAAAATGACCTTTACAAGCAAGATTGTGGCTGACCTTCGCACTGTGACTGTCAAAACAAATGCTGTCTGGTTGACAGTTGTAGGCGTATTTTCATGTGTTTATCTGCCAGTTAAGCGATAGCATGAGAAAAGGCATGATTTTGCCAATTACAGGAGTTTTTTGTAATTATGATGAAACAACGATGGTATCCCATCAGTGGTCCTCCCGGTCTGTCACCAGGGAGATGTGTTGCACACAGCGTAGGTGAAGTTCTCGCTCCTAACGCGGTCTCAGCAGCTCCTAAATTTTGACCATCTCAAGTCAGTGCAAAGGGATGGGACATGGTGTTTCATTGCGATACGGGTCCCTTGATCAGCACAATTATTTGCACACACACGCGGATGATTGCGTTCGGTCTCGGTGCAGTTACGCAGGTAACATGGTTCAGGAAGGTTGAGGCATCGGGAGCGTATCAGAGATTTTGCCTAACAGCAGCAGCATGATGTGGTCCGGCAACTACCAGCCTAAATACTGTAGCTCCAGAGGAGTTTTAATGTGGAGGTGTTTTATTCCTTGACACCTTTTCTAGCTGCAACAGCCAAGGTGGGTCCATTGGAAAATGAAGAAGGGATGCACGGAACAATTTGTCCTGCCGAGATCCCCTGTTAGTAAGGCAGTTTGTCCTTCTCTTGCCCCTTACTTAATCCCCACTTTTCATTCTCCCAGTAACCTGGATCTTTGATATAAATCCTTATTACTAATAAAATCTCAGGTTTTACTACTTCTTCATGTCATGGGTGATGCGTTAATCTTTATTCCACAGACAAGGCACAAAGCCTCACAAAGAGGCTGGATGTTTCCAGTGATCTTCACTGTCCGAGAATATGGTAGAAATGGGTTTCAGAGGCAATGTTGAGTAGCTGTCAGCTTTTGAAAGGCACAGTAGTACTGGTTGTCACAAGGTGGACTGGGTGTGCAATTTGACTATGCTTCTCTTTTTGGAAATTGAATAATTTCCAGGATTTAAAGCCTAAATTCAACCTGAACGCTCTCTGGAGTTTGAGACTAGCTCGAGGATGTTTTAATTGCATACCTGCTTATTAATTGAAGCTTATAGGAAGGTACAAAGAAAACTCCTTTTTACTTCTGCGCATGTTGTCTTTAAAAAGTAACAAGGAACCTTAGTTCTGCCAAAGACCCAAGACTAGGTGTGCAGCAGTCTCTCTCTGGCTGCTTAGTAAGGAGATGCTGCCTTCGTTTCTGCTCATGACATTACAAGAGGCACAAAGTCCTCTATGTGCTGGGCAGTGTCCTTCTGCTTGCAGACCTCATTGACAGAAAGCAATTCTTTCTGCCCAGTTTCAGGACTGGCTTTTTGTGGAGAAAAACAGTCTTTAACGATGACCTTAAAGACTTAATGTTCCTGACACAGACCTCCTGTGTGCCCCAGCCGGTGAAATCATGCTCTCGGGAGAAAGCACGCTGTAAAGCCATTGCGGTGAGTGTCGTGGAGCTGTGGGACTGCCCTTGTTTATTGTGCAGGCACAGCGCGGCATTTAGCCCCATCGAAGTAGCTGCTTGTTCTCCCGAAGACTGCGGCATCGCTGGCATTTCCGCAGCTCCTTACCTCTCCCCACCCAGCAGCGTTCTTGTAACGAGCAGGAGCAGGACGATACAAATGATGGTGCAGTGTGTGCTCCAAGGAAACAAGCTTGCCACGATGCCCAGACCCAAACCTTGTGCTGGAAGGGCTGGTCCCTCGCTGGGGCGATTGGCTGTGTGGCTTGCATGGAGAGCACTGCTTGGTGTTCTCTCATGAGGTCGAGGCATTCAAAGATGCCATCCTCACTGGCTGCCTTCAGTGAGCCACTCTTTGGATGTCCAAAAGTGGGAACCAGTGCCTGGTGCTGAAACCACCTTTTTCTGGGTAAGTGATACAGCTTTGTCATCTGCCTGGGCTTGTTGCAGTGTTCCCAGGAAGCAGAACGGTGTGGCATATGGCATGCCTCGCCAGTGCCGGGATGCTCGGTAGCGCGGCAGATCACAAAGCTGTAACTTCTGATAGTTCAGGTTTGTTTGTGTAGGGCTTACGCGCACAGCCGCAAATCACCTGGTTTGTGTGAAGATAAGCTGACACGTAACAGTAAGTCAGGTTTTGGGGTGGTTTTATTTTCTTTACATTTATTTAAAGAGAAGGAAAAACCCCACAAGATCAGATGGCAGCCCGGAGGAAATAAGAAGAGGCTTAGTTTCTTTGCCTAAAAACACTCTCACACTGAAAAACGGCAGTCACCGGGCAGAGTTCAGATGGACTGAGTGATACCACAGGCAGTGCTGTAACGTGTGTGCAGCTTCATCAGTTCAGCTGCAACGCGACGGGAAATAAAAAGTTTATTAAGAAAACCCCAAAGCATGCGCTCACCTCCTTGCACGCTTATTCTTTACTATATGGACCAAAAGATCTTTATGGATCATCATCTTTAATTTCAAAGCCATTCTGGGCAGCACATCACAGTGACATTTGTATGGGTGCAGCGCCCTCATTTCAGGGACTGGTGTGCCTTGGTCTGGGTCAGGTTACTCAAGGCCGATGTTTTATCCGGTGATTCAGGTGTTTGGGGTTCACAGCCCTGGTTTATTCTGTGAAACGCGGCACCTAACTCATTGCACCGTGACAGTAAAGGGTGATTGTTTTCTAGCTGCTCATTGTGCGCCTAGTATTTCTTGGTGTGTTTTGCACTGCTTTCCTTGCTTTACCTTTCTTCAGTGATCACTGGAAGGTCAGCAGATGCACTATTTCGATACGCTGTTATCTCAACTGACCTGGTTTCCTATACCTTCCTCCCCTTCCCTCCCAGTTTCTTTTGAAGTCCGTCCTTAGCTATGGAAAGGTTACCTTTCCAGCCTGTTTGCCCCTGCCTTGCTGTTATGTTAGCTCGCATTGTTTTCTGGGGCCACTGCTGTGCCAGACCCGTGTTTATTAACTGTACTCTGCGCTGCGAGAGTGGGGATGGTCAGTTTGGGGAGTTGTGGGGGCAAAGAGTCAGGGAAAGTTTCAGGCTCCTAAATATGAATGCCTCTTTCTTTCCATGGTTCTGGGAGACAGAGCACCCCAGGGCACAGGGAATTAAATAACCAGCTCAGTTTGGTCCAGCCCCAGAAGCTGCAAGCACGGTGTCCCTGGATAGTGCTGTGGCAGTGGGAGCAGCAGGTCATGTTTTCCAGGAGGCTATGTGGACAGAGCATCATCTCCCAGGGCCACAGAAGGATGTGCCCATGGAAGAGTGGAAGGGTTTTTCTGCTGGGGCAGGTGATTTCTGCCTCAACAGCCCTTCCCTCTGCAGGGAGAGGAGGTGGGTCAGGCCTCGTCCCAGCAGGTGTACTCAGAGGTTCATCTTTTGCTTTCCCAACAGAACCAGTGGTTCTTTGGGGTTTATCTTCATCTCCCAGGGGCCTCGTTTGGAGGAGCACAGCTGAGCACCACTGCTGGTGGTGGGGGTTGGCATGGTGGGTATCATCTGGGGTGCTGGCCAGGGCACCTAAGCCCAGCCGTAACTTCTCCAGCTCAGAGCCGGCGTGCTGTTCCTTGTCCTGATGGGTATTTACCCTTACCCAGGGTAAATACAGACTCCAGCCTCCTCTGGTTTTGGGGTTGCACTGATTAAGTCATGGCCTGTTACAAATCTCCACCAAAACCTGTAACTCAGACGTATGTTTCCATCATGCTCTCCTTGGGTAGCAAGAGGCTTTCTACCAGGCAGCGAATGATTTTTGAAGACCCCACGCTACCCAGACATGTGTGCTGCAGCTGCAGCTGAGATCTAGGCCACAGGGATTTTGTTTTTCCGGAGGGTTTCCAAGAGAAGTACCAACATACTTGCGCTTATTTCTTTGTTTGTTTCTTGTTTTTTTTTGTTACCGGGCTGATGTTGATCCTGGAACGTGACTTCTGAATAGCCTTTAAAAACAAAAAGGCCTCACCTGCCTGAAGCCAGGTGTTGTAGATAAACTTGCCACTGTATACCCCCACAAAAGATAAGTGGCATGCAGGGCCCTTGTGAGCACTCCTGACAATGTGCCCTGCCTTGAACTTGCACTTTGGTCACAGTGCTCGTACACTTTGGTATCTCAGAAGTCCATTAAGAGAAACGCCATGTAATTTGAGTTACTGCTTGTTAATTTGCTATTACTGTGAGCAAGGTGAGTAATGATTATCTCTGATTTAGCTCTGAATCACAACTGTAGAAAGTGAGAAATAGTTCCTTAATGGGCTCACAGCTTAATCATTCCTAAGTGAAAATTTGCTTGGGGTGTATCATTAACAAAAGGAGGGATGCAGAAAAGCCCCATCAGGGTATTTGGCGTGGATGTGCGTCACAAAATGGGACACTGGGAAGGTAGGATTTCGCCTTAGGTCTGGGAGGTCACTGCTAGTGCTGCCTCCTGTCCCTCGCAGAGTGATCCTTTTTTCATTTACTTTCAGCTTGGCTTGGTTACAACTATGTGTGTTGAAAGTTTTATCTGCTGGGTGTGTGCCAAGCTGTGTTGGCCTGTCTGGAGAGCAGGACTTGGGAAAGAAGCCCTTTTTTTTTTTTTTTTTTTTAAATTAATTCTTTTTTACGTGGCTTCTCCATACATGCAGTGGTTTGGATTTGTTGAGATGAGCTTTTTCGTGCATCGCTGGAAAATGACCATTTGTACCTAGATTTCCAAGACTTTCTGACCTCGAGGTCTTTGTGGCCTCTCTGGCAGAACAAAATGTTTTCTTCAATACCAAACTGTTCTTCAGCTTTCCATTGTGGTGTCAGGCAGGAGGTCATTTTTCAGGCCTGCCCAGCCCTTCTGGTGGGAATGTCATTTGGTTGTATGGCTGTGGGAAGAGGGAAGAAGCCCTCATTTGTAGGAGGTGACTGCTGTTGCGTGGTTGCCTCTGTCAAGGATGCTGGGCACGATGCTGGATGAGACACCTCTGCCATGGCTGAGGAGGCTCATTGCAGCTGTCCCCATCTTTGCAAAACTGGTCTGAGACCACGGGGCTGGATGTGAGGAGCATCAGACTCTTGGAGGAGCAGCCTGAGGTTTGGGGGCACTGGTCCTCAAACATGTAGGTTTTATAGGGCTTAAATACTGCAGGAGATCAGATCTTCAGCTGTTGTTTGCCTCGCTCTCCACTACCCTTCTGTGTCAGTAAAACTGGGGATGGTGCCACCCTCAGGGAGATCCTGGGAGTTTGCGTGAACTTTTGAGTGTCCAAGTAACAATAATCCCCAAGAAAAATGTGGAACTGTCCTTCAAGCAGCCTTTGAGTAGCATGTGAGGACTAGGACCTGTGCCTACACCTGGTTTAGGGAGGGGTGGGGGAAATGCTGCGGAACCACTTGTTCAAGAAGAGTACAGAGTTCTTGGTGCTGATTTAGGCAAGGGTCTAGGTAACCCCATAAGTGCTCACATAAGTAAAAGTTTGTATGGGCAGGAAACCTTCGTCCTGGCATCTCCAGTCTTGAGTCCTGCCCTTGGACTTGGCTCGTGCAGCTTGCTGTGTAGGTGTTGTGGTTTAACCCAGCCGGCCGCTAAGACAACCAGGCAGCCGTTTGCTCCTTCCCATCCCCCCAGAGAGATGTGGGAGAGAATCGAAAAGGGAAAAAAAAATGGAACTCATGGGTTGAGATAGAGATAGTTTGGTAGGTCTGGAAAGGAAGGGGAGTGTGAAGCATGATAATAATACACAACACCAGTGATGCATGGCATGATTTCTCACCACCCGAAGCCGATGCTTGGCTAATTCCTGAGCCTTTCTGCCTCCTGGCCAACCCCCAGCTATATCCAGAGCGTGACGCCATATGGTGTGGAATGTCCCGTGGCCAGTCTGGGTCCTGGTCCTGGCTGTGTCCCCTCCTGGCTTCTTGGGCATCCCCATCTTCTTGCTGGCAGGACGGTGTGAGAAGCTGTAAAGTCCTTGGCTGGTGTTAAATATTGCGTGTTACCAACATTGTTCTCATCCTCTGCAGCACTACACCAGCTGCGAGGCAGGGAATTAACTCTATCCCTGCTAAAAGCAGGACAGGAGGGTGGTACGACGGTGAAAGCATCCCTGCCTTCAGCCAACAGGAACACCAAGGGAGCTGAGGAGGCACGGAGTGAGGCCAAGGTCAGTTTGGCCCTGTCTGTAGTTTCCGGCAGCAGCTGAGAGCAGGGACTAGGCAGGATTTTGGCTGGGATGTCACAGTGCATTGTCCCAGCTTCTACTGATTTATGACTTGAGATCGCAGAGGCTGTGCCTTTCTTCCTGATGGTCCTTGATGAACTTTCCTTCCATGAATTCAGCTTAATAATTTTTCCCAGCTGAGTGAACTTTTGGCCTGCCCGGCGGAGTTCCCCTGTTTAACCATGTCCTGCATGGTGGTTCTGGCCGAGTTTCCCCACAGTCCTTCCTGCTGCTCCTTTTGCACCTCACGAACCTTAAAAATAGCAGACCAGAATACCAGAATAGGTTGGAGAGATCTCCCGTCGCCTGCTGGCAACCACAGACCATCGCAAAGTCAAGCACGTGGGGTTTGAGATGCCAGGTTTGAGACTTCAGGTCCACCCTGGGCACTGAATGATGCAGCGTATCCTGTAGAGGAGAAGTCATGTAAAGGGATGAGTTCTTTGATGGAAAAAATTGTATTTTAAAACATGATGAAGCTGCTTGAAATGCAGATTCTTCGTAGCTTATGGAAAAAACCCCTACAAGAGGTTCTCCAAAGGCCCGGGATTTCTTTCCTGAGAGGGATAGGATTGGGTGCATTAAAAACAGGTATCTTGCCCCCCGATATTGTTTGGAATTTTGTGCATCTGCACTAGCTTGGGTGGTGGAAGGAGGTTCTGCTTTCTTACTCAGCAGCGTTCTTCACACAGACGCCGTCGCGCTGTGCAAAGCAGCTCAGCTGGCTGTTGGTTGTGGCCCTGCATGCTGCCGGGCACTGGGTTTGGCCATGGACATCACTGGGCTATGCTGTCTCTGTGGTTTTTAACTAGTCACCTACCTTCTGGTCAGGTATTTCCCTTCTTCTTGGTTTTCGTGGAGGTTAGAGGTACTCCATCGCTTGCTATGGGTGTGCAGTCCCCAAGTTTGGTCGGTGTTGCAGTGAGAACATCACTGATGTTCCCCCTTTTCGCAAGATTACCAGCTTTTGCATTGCCGGTGGTCCCGCGGCCTTGGCACAAACCAGAGCGAAGCAGTTCTCCTTCTGCAGCATCAAACCCATTGTTTGCAAAATGAGCATGAGCCAAACTGCTGAAATGGGTTCGTTTAGGGGAGGTTATTTAGCAGAACTGTTCTGAACATACACACACACACACAAAATAGGGCAACCGTGGAAGGATTTCTTGTTTGAATTCTTCTTGTCAGCGGCTGACAAGACGCTTTGTTTGCCAAATCCTTGTTGCCCATGCAGCTGTCCCTTGTGATTTCTGGAATGAAGACAGGAAGATTGTGGGGTTTGGGGTTTTTTATATAACATCTGTCCCAGCCTTGCAAATTGCTCCTTAAAATACAGGAGTGCAGGCTGACTCACTAGCGTTCCCGCATCGAGGAAATTGGAGTGGTGGCATCACTGAATTTGGAGATAAAGAAATGCCTGGTCTGGGGGCCTCCAGAGAGGTGGGTTTTAATGCTCAGCGTGCTGGGTTAAAGTCAGGCAGCCTAGAAATCAGCACCCAGTTTGCAGAGTGGCTGGAGCCTGGTTCTGTTGCTCTTTCGGGCTGGTTTGGTTTTGGGGGGTTTTGGGGTGGGATTTTTTTTTTTGCCAGGCTTATATAAAACTTGATTGTGGCAATCCAAAAGACACACATTTGTACCAAGGGGAAAATATTTCATCTGCGATCAAAAATAAGGTCCTGCTAAGAGCGCCAAAATTCCTGTGGGTTAAGAAAAAAAGCACTTTAGCTAACACCACCTTGAAAACCTCGTGTGTTAGTGGTGCTTGGCACCTCTGACTGTCTGTCTCCAAGCTGAAAGACTGCTTGTTTCGGGTAGCTGGGATGTCTGTGCTGGTCTCCTTAAGATCTTCTGTGTTACGTTCCTGGCAGGGACTGAGGGGCTGAGGTAGCAATGCCAAAAGGAACAAGCGTCAAAGGCGGAGGGTGCCAAGGAGCAAGTGAGGTCTGCTGTGATTGAATCTGAATGAAGAAAGGGAGCCCAGTTCAGCATGGCGAGGGAGCGCTGGCAACCCCGGCCCTGCTACCTCTGTGGGGTATTCGGTGGCACATCACTGTGTCACTCAGCTGAGTCTAAAAAAGAAGAGACAACTTTATTTCTGCTCACGGATGGGTGGCGGGAGGGGAGACGTGTCCCGCATGCAGGCACGGTGCGGGGAGCAGGAAGGTGGGTGGTACAGTAATGCTTCAGCGCCTGAGAAGTCCCACTTCCCCATTGGGACCTGTGAGCCAGGCTCTGCATCGTGGTGGTGAGATCCCGTGGGAGTGAAATGGGCAAAATTTCCAGGGTAACTCCGTTTTTTGGTGGGGTTTTTCCCTGGGAAAGAGTGGAACTGTTTCAGAGGCGCTTCCCACCTAAGCCTATTCAATGAATCGAACTCATTTTTCGGGAAGGTCTATCAGTTTAGGCTTATCAGAGCTAGCTCAGGACTTCAGAGATTCCGAAGTTTCTCCATCGTTTGCTTCCAGGAGCAAAACCCCCCTCTTCCCTCTCTTCCGCCTTTTCTTTTGAGTAGGAGAGTTTTGCTTTTCTGCAGCAAGTGACTCCTTTACGGAAGGTTTCCCCACCGCCACCACCCTCCTGGTGTTGCTGATAGGACACTTTATCTCCTCGATGACATCAGCTCACCCATTTGCAAGGGCAGCCATGGGAATTGCCCTGGTAGAAATAACAATTTTTTTAAGGAAAAAAAATCCCGTAAACTTAATTTCCGTGCACCAAATCCAGCTGGCAGGACAAAAGGCTTTATTTTTGATGAGATGATAGGATTTGGGAGGGGATTTTCAGTTAGATCAGTCTCTGGAGGCTTGAAGAAGTGTTTCACTTCAAACTTGAAAGCCTGCTTGATCATTTTATAATTTTAAAAGTCTGCTGGTACCATTTCCCAAGGCAAGCAGCTGAAAACATTTTGAAAGCCTTTCTTTTTTTTTTTTCCTTTTTCTTTTTCTTTCCCCTTCCTCCTGGGGAGATGGCCAGGCTGCAGTACCAAAATAGGGCGGGTTACTAAGTGCTTAACCAGAAAAAAAAAAACCCAAACCCAAAAGAATCGTGTTCCTAATGATGTGAGATAACCCTATAAATAAAATTGCAGCTGGGGGAGCCCTGGCCCTGCCCTCCCTTGTTGAGTTGGGGTTTCCCCGGGGCCGTGAGTGCTGCCAGCTGGATGCTAACCTTGTCCGTAGGAGGCTGGCCCTTTGGAGCAAGCCCGGTTGTGAGTAACGTGCCTGTAATAGCATGGCTCTCCGGAGCCTTTCCCCGCTGGCATCGTGCTCAGGCTGATCGGTGCTGTGTTTTCAGGAGGGAGGCCCTCTCTGGAGCAGGATGTTGCTACAGCCTGCCACGAGCTTTGGCTCTTGGACCCCTTCCAGCACCCTGCCTGTGCCAGCTACGGCAGGCAGAGGTGCTCCTGCAGCCATGGAGAGGAACCGAGGGCATGATGAGGACGTTGTTGTAGAACTTACCAGCCTTCACAATGACCAGCGCTGCTTTCTTATGACAGATCTTTCCTCCTGCAGCGTCCTCCTGCATGGCTGAGCAACGGCTGACCTGGGGGTGTTGTGTGTGCTTAGGGAATCTCTTGTATGTCCTGTCCTGCTCAGCTCTGGTCCCTTCTTCTTCTTTCCACACCTTGGCTGTGGCACTTGTGCTTAGTTCTTCCCCTGGTCTCCATGCAGCCATGGAGATACCGGCGAAAGAAATGGGTAGGTGGAGGCAGGAGGAGATGCTGCCTTGTCTCCTAAGGTCCAGAGTTGATATGTACTTGGATTTCTAGTGGAAGACAGCAAAATGTAATTCATTGGGACAGAAATTTAGGGAAGTGCCATTCCTGTAGTGCATTTTCTGTTAGGGCCAAATACCTCTGGAAGAGCTGAGGCTACCTTTGCAGACACCGTGAACTAAGAAGCAGGAGCTCTCAGAGCGGCAGATGCTGGTTCCTGACTTCCAACAGGTCTGTGCTGTGGTGGAGTCTCTTGTCCCAGAGGCCCCGTCTCTTTATTCAGGAGGAACACCAAAGAGAAGCCTCCTGCCTCTGCCAGCAACCTGCTTTCACAAAGCAGGGGACCATCATGTCCCACTGGGGCAGTGGCCAAAAAACCTTGTTGGAAACCAGGCCTGGAGACACTTGGAAGGTGGCTCGGTCAAACCTGATCTTAAAGACACCTGAGGTCTTGGTGCCTCCCAGTTTTTCAGCTTCACGCAGAGGTTCAGCAGGAGGGAAGGCAGAATTTGGCTTCTTGGTCTGCTGCAGCCCTGGCAGAGAGTTTGAAGCTACGTCTTTATTTTTTTCTCTCATTTCCTGGATGAGGTAAGCCTGGGTGGGCTGAGCACTGAGGTCATGCAGATGTGGCCAAACAGCAGATTTTCAGGGAAGGGAGGGAGCGTTGCAGTGTCCTACTTAACCATCTGGCTGGCAGAGGCTGCCTAGCTTTCCTCTGGAGACGCTGCCAGGTCATTTATTGCCTTGCTTGGGGCTGAATTATAGGTAAGAAGTTCCTCTCCCAAACCTCACCTCTTTGATCTAGACTACTGCAGGAAATGCTTACCAGTGTCCCTATGTCGTCCCCTCCGTGGGGCCCAGCCATCAGGGATGCGGGTGTTGTGATGATGCTTGGATTATCTCTTAAGTATGTTTGGTTTCTGACAGCCAGGTTAAAACTGCATGACTAAAATCAGTAGGACAGACCATGCCCACCCCTTACCTCCTAATGGTCCCGTGGTGTATTTCCTTTCTAGATGAGATCTCTCCAGGGTTTGCTCTCGGGCCATTGATGCTCATTTTTTGTGGTGCCTTTGCTCTGTCTTCAGCTCTGGCTCCCCGAGCCGTGTCCCTGCTGGTGGGCGGATGTTCAGGTGGGAAGTTGGTGTTTCCTGCTGAACAGCCCATTCCTGGCTGAGCAAGCTGCCAGCCTGGCCATCCATCACGTGCTCATGTTCCCCACTGTCTTCTTTCTCTTCTGGCATAGCCAGCAACAAGAATTGAAGTCAGTGTGTGGCAGGCGGTGGCTCAGGGTTAAGAAGAGTTTTCTGGCAAGATTCTTAACCTAGCAGAAAAAAACCAGAGGGATTTGGTACCCTCCAGAGCTCTGTGCAGGTAGGAGAGGTCTGGCAGTGTCGCTGAATTGCAAAAACACCCTCAGAGATGCTTTCCCAAGCTTCAAAAGATGCCAGCATGCAAAAAGAAAAGCTCTGAGATGCCTGCACACAGGGCAGGTTTACAGCACAGCGGCATGTACTTTTAACATAATGATCTCCTTACGTCACCCAGGTAGGAATGTTCTTGTACCCTTCTCAGGCACAGATGTTATCATTGTTTATCTTCTGCAGGACAGATTCGTGTAGACGTTTTGCAAAGGGAAGCGTGCGGCCGGAGTTCCTCCTGATGCAGCAGGCATGGAGGAGGTTGGGAGCACGTGGGTTCACTTCTCCACGCAGAAGTCTCAGCCTCATCTGTTGTGGTTTGCAAACAAATTGCAAAATACCTGCTCAATGGTTTTTGGAGTGTGTAAATACTGGGCAGGCATTACGCCGTGGCAGGGGAGGGGTGGTGAGCTGTCAGGAAGGTGGGTTTGGGCACTCATGCTTTGCTGCGAGGGTCCTTAACCAGGAGGCACGAGTTTCAGAGCAGTGCTAGAGCTTGACCAGAGTATACACAGAAGCACACCCCCATGCGTCTTGGGAGAAGGGATTATTTTTGGCCGCTGGATCTTCTGCGTGTGCTCATTTCAGTCTCACTGATGAAGCCTGATGCCCTGGGGATGGGTGAAAATGAAAGCATGGTGGTGCAGTCTCACCTTTGGCAAGCTCAAAATGTTCAAACAGACTTTTTACAATCCTGGCAACAACAAAAACAAAACCCCCAAAACCAACCCCCAAATCTTCAGCCAGTGTTGCTTTTCTGAGTCACCAGGGTGTGTTGGGCTCATTTGCTTTTGAGGCCAGGTGAGGGAGGTTTTGGGTATTTATTTTGCTGTGGTTCTTGGGCTCTGCATTTCTGACAGCATCTTGTCCAGCCCCTACACTCCAACCCCCAAAATAATTGGTTTTATCCCTTGAAACCACTGGGGAAGGCTGAGCCAACAGACCTGAAAATCCTCTTATCCCAGGGACTTTGCATCAAGGTAACAGCATGGGGTGGGAATGGGTCGCCTTGGGCCAGCTCTGGAGCTGCCGCTTCTCCCTCCCAGAGCTTCTCGCAGTGCAATCTCACGGTCGTGATGCTGACATTGGGGTTTGCCAAGAGTGGACCTTGGAGGTGAGATGTATCACCATTATTACGATTTATTCCCTTTTGACACGGCCATTCTGTACTGGTATGGTAAGATGCTCTGGAGCGGAGTAGCATTTCAGCACAAGCAGGTGCGGGTGGCAAATCTGGAGCTGTACAGGGGATGATTTTGGAGCGTTTTGCTGAAATTGGATTGAAAATGGGTGTGAAATCCAGAGCGTAGTTGTCAATTGCCGTGGTGGGAGATTTGGAGATTGGTCCCTGCTGTGATGCTGGCCTCTTGGAATGGTGGCACAGAGAGGTGCGGAGAGGAGGGTGCTTCCTCTCCTCTGATACGGGGTAATTCTCACCCACATTCCCACATCACCCACAAAGTACCAAGCCTCCAAGGAGCGCTTGTGCCTTTGCTGAATCATGCAAAGGTGTTCATGGCCCAGCAAGCGGGGGGGTGGAAATCAAGCAATTTCGCCAGCATGTTTTAAAATGAACTTTGACTTTATTGTCTCTCCCAGTCACCTTTCTCTTTCTTTTTTTTTTTTTCCCCTTATCAATTTATTTTTTCTTGGACAAATGGAAGATAACTTCCCTGCTGCAGCTCCAGGCCTAGAAATATTTATACAGTGAGATGTAAATCACAGGAAAGCCCAGACCCGCTCTTGTACTGATAATAGGGAACGGATAAACCTACAGCCACACACAATCTGACTGTGGAGAAAATATTTATATCCTCTTTCCTTCTTCAGGTTTTTCCTTTGGCTGCCTTGGTTGGAAATGTAATCAGTGCAATTAATAAGGTCTTGCAGATATGTTATGTACCAAAAGCCTCTGTTGAAGTACTGCTGCCGGAGCCGGCTCTTTCAGCCAAGAGGCTGGGGCTGCTCTGCCTGCTTAGGAAGCACCAAAATTCAGGTCTGCAGCTCAGCATCTTGCCGGTCCCATGTTTGCTCCGGGAAGTGGTGTTTTCCCTGCCTCCCATCCCACCATCTTCCCCGGATGGGTCCCGGACTTGCTCAGCTCAGCCCTGTTATCTTGCTGTTTCTTGCTCCAGCTCCAATTATTCCCCGCGTTGTGTTAAACATGGCAAGTAAATTAGCACCTTCGGTCGCTTTTGTTTTGCAAGCACAATTAAAATAATAGAGGAGTCTGCCTGTGTTGTAAAACGCCGAAGCGGCAGGGAGTGTGCCGCTCGTATCTCCCCAGACTCTGTGTCCTGCCCTGCCCACCCGCGGGTGTATCGGTCACCTGGCAGCACTCCCGCAGCAAGGCACGTCACCTTCTGCCGCTGCCAGCAGCAACGGCCACGACGGCATTGCCACCAGACTCCGTCCAAGCAGGGGCAAATAGTGCCTTCAGATGATAAGCTCAGGCAGAAATCCTGCCTACAACGTACGGCATTGCTGAAATTGGCTGCAGTGGCTCGTGTAGATCTTCAATGAATTCACATTTCTCTCCCTTACGTTACACCCAGCTGAGATTCTCTGTTGTACATAGAGCACTGAGGTAATGAAAGCTTTGTTGTTCTGCTTTGTTTGCAGCAGGGATCAACTAACGTGGTTTACCAAGCCCACCATGTCAGCAGGAGTAAGAGAGGACAAGTCGTCGGTACCAGGGGTGGATTTCGAGGCTGCACGGTTTGGCTGACAGGTACTTTCCTCTGAGTGTGAAAGTGCGGCTTCACGTGTGAAACCCCCTTGCGTGCATGAGTGTGGCTCGGAGGTGAGGATGTGGGATCTGCAGGAAACGTCAGCGTTCTTTGTGAACTGGGGATTGCAAAACATTTACACGTGGGAAGCGCCGACATGCGGTGCTGGTGCAGCAGGAGACTCTGGCAGCTGCGGCCCAAAGTGCGTGGCTTCTTTATGGATTTCTCTGCCATTACCGTGTTCCTTCGAACACATCGGGAGCCCTCAGGGTCGCACCTGTTGTTCCTGAGTGCATAGCTGAGTAAGCCTTGGCTCGGACCCAGCCAGCCCTTGGCAGTGAAACGTGCCCGGGGCTATCCCAGGCAGCGTGCAGGTGTTTTCGTTCTGTGTCGGTGGGAAGTTGATGGGGGCACCTAAGCTTTCTGTGTTAGGGGAGACCTCGCGAGCAGCACAGCAAGGCAGCACCTCGGCTGAGGCAGAAGTGCTGCCAGGCAGTGAGTGGTGCTGGAAGCAACTCCTCCTGCAGCCAGTGCGGGCTTCTTGACGTTGTTTTGTACACTGTCTGATATGTTGCCTTTCTCTGCTGAACTCTTTCTTTGGGGATTAAGGGCTGCTGGAACTGGCAGCGGCGTGTCTCTTGCTCCACTAATATTTACATGACTATCTTTTGCTGCTTGTCCGGTTGTTTCTTTGCTTGTTAAATATTTGGATTTTCTTTGACTGTGGAAGATGTTGAAAGACGTACTCGGAAGGGTTTGTAAAGCCATTCTGATTTGCCTTCATATCAACTTATGTGCCAGGTGCTGGATTAAAAGACATTTCTGGTTTGTTCTCCTCTTTAATTTTGAAAAGAAGGTCAAGGCCTAATCTGCTTTAATATCGTTTCTGAAGCCAAAAGTCCTGTCCAAGGCAATTCCAGTTTCCTCCTCTTTCAGATATCACTGAAAAATCCTGTGTCTGAAAGATCTGAGCTTCTATGGCTGCTGATTGTTCTTGGAAAGAGATAAGAGTTAAGAAAGTCTCTTAACTTTCTGTCAATTTAACTTTGAGAGACCATCTGAAAGGGCTTTTTCATGCCCTGTATGGATTAGAGGGAAGGGCATTTGAATGCTGTGCGCTGCCAGCTCACGGGCTATCAGTTAGCCTGGTGTACAACAAAAACCGATGGCACAGCCAGCAGGACTCACCTCTGCCCAGCCAGGTTTCCTCTCTGGCACAAACAGAGCCGTTCTGCATTGGGCCAAAAAGTCCACCTCACCCAGGGTCTTGTCTCCATGAGCGGTCAATAATAGGCGTCATGCAAAGGGTGCCAGAAGGGGTGAGCAGATGATGCTGTCTCCCTGGGAGATTCTTCAGGGCGAAGTGTTTCCTGAGACAGGTGTGGTGTTTGGAGGTGTTACCTCCCCTGAAGTCCTCTTCCATCTCAAGGACTTTTCAACACCCAGGTCCCCACCCAAGGGAGAGGAGGAGTTTGGCATTCCAGGTCTGACACAGCCAGTAGCAAGTGGTTTTTGGTTCTTCGGATGGAGCTGGGATGGGAAGCAGCCACCTCACTTTGGATTGTGGCTGGTGACTCCAGGAGATGCAGGCAACCAAAGATGTGCTTCTGGTCTACACACCCATCCTGCTCCTGTCACACAGATGTGCGTGAGTGGGTGGTACTCCTACAGAAGGAGGTGTCCATAGGTGCAGAGAGGCAATTACTTCTGCTGCAACCTGTCACAAGAACCTCTCCTTGGATTCAGTCTGGGAGAGCAGTTGGCTGTTTGTGGGGCCAACAGGAGGAGGAAGATGCAGAAAGACATACAGGCAACAGCATCCTTTTCTGTTCCCCTTACGTACTGGTACCTATTTGTCCTACCATGGCCCAGCAAGAGGTGCTTTTGCAACGCTGCTGGGTGGAACCTGTCCAGATGTTGGGATACAGCAGCTTTTCCCATGGCTTTAATGCTGTGCTTTCATTCAGGAGGGTTACCCAAGGCTCTGTGGTGGTAACTGTGGGGCTAAAAGGATGAACCCAACGTTGCTGCTCCATTCCTTTCTTAAAGCAGCTTCTGACAGAAATCATGTCCAACCTCAAACATGACGGCATGACCTACACGCATCTGACCTCAAACTTGAACCTCACTTTTCTGTCTCCAACAGGCCTTTCTGGAGCTGGCAAGACAACCATCGGCTTTGCTCTGGAAGAGTACCTGGTCTCTCATGGCATCCCCTGCTATTCCCTGGACGGTGATAATGTCCGACATGGCTTGAATAAAAACCTGGGCTTCTCGGCTGGGGACCGCGAGGAGAACATCCGCCGCATCGCGGAGGTGGCCAGGCTGTTTGCTGACGCTGGGCTCGTCTGCATAACTAGTTTCATTTCTCCTTTCGCAAAGGTAAGCTCCTCTCTTCTCTGGGCAGCCTTGATCTCGTGAGAGCTCTCAGGGAAGGGCGACTTCCGTAGAGGGCTTCCTACAGATGCCAGCAGACACTCCTTTTAGCTCTTCTTTTGTCAAACATCACTGATACATTTGCATGCAGTCTGTCCAGATTTCTGGAGGGCAGTTTGGCCTGGCCTCTTCGAATATAGTCAGTGTTACAAACGGATTAAAAGCCAGGAGAAGCTTAAAATCTCCCTACAGAGATTCCTACTATCAACTTGTTAGGAGACAGAAAAGAGACCTAGCAGCAGTAGCCTGTTGTAGCGCTGTCACCACTCTGTCTGAAGAAGAATTGACTGTGGTTTTCGGCTTCCTGAGAATGCTGAGTGGCTGCCGTTATCAGGTTGATGCAAGCAGTTCCTTTTTTTCAACACAGGGCAGATAATTATTCCCATAATAAAGTTCTGCTGTCCCCATTAACAGGGAGATCTTGATGGTTTGGGTAGAAAAAGCTGAAAACAGAAGTTGTAGATTACTTTTTTTTTTTTTAAAAAAAGTATCTTTAAAGAAAAAGGGGGAAGGAAGATAAAAGCCCTTCTTAGAATTGGTGTAAATTTAATAAACCTAGAGCAGAGATGAATGTGTAAAATTCTAGGGCATGTCATGCAGGCATGTCCCAGGTGCTTGCTGCAATCCAGACCCACGATTTTCCCATCTTTCTTCTAACAGGATCGTCAAAATGCACGGAAAATCCATGAGGCAGCTGGACTTCCTTTCTTTGAAATCTTTGTAGATGCTCCTCTAAACATCTGCGAGAGCAGAGATGTGAAGGGCCTGTACAAAAAGGCAAGAGCTGGTGAGATCAAAGGTATGGAAGAGCGAGCTCTTACTTTGCCTTTTGCTTTCCAAAGCATCGTGCTGTGTGTTGTTGCAGCTCTGCGCGTAGAGGTGGATTACTAGAGGCTCTTTGTCATGCACAAGAGTATCCTGTTCCCCTAATTTCACTGTCACAAGTGTTGCCTGTAGGACCCAGTATGGTTGAATGCTTGCTGGTTGGTTGTACAGCATTGTTGGCTCTAGGGCACTATTACATTAATTCAGTCTTGGCTTAATTGCCTGTAGGATTCACAGGGATTGACTCCGAATATGAGAAGCCTGAATCTCCTGAACTGGTGTTGAAAACGAACGTTGCGTCAGTGTCTGAATGTATTCAGCAGGTTGTGGAGCTCCTCCAAACACAAGTAGGTCATATTTTTATGCTACTGCCACCAGCAGCTTTTGTGAAACTGCTTTTGGATCCTGACTTTGTGGCGTTCCCCTAAAACCCAGCATGTCACTTAACGATTGCTGTCTTGTCTCTCTTTCAGAACATTGTGCCCCGCAGCTCGATTAAGGATGTTCTTGAGCTGTTTGTACCTGAAAACAAACTTGAGAGTGCCCGCGCTGAAGCAGAGATGCTGCCATCTGTAGAGATCACTAAGGTATCGTCGTGCATGGGGGCGGTGCTGTGATTAAGGCTGAATGAGGCACTTAGGGATGTGGTTTAGTGAGTAATATAGGTGGTAAGGGGATAGTTGGAGCGGGTGGTCTTGGATGTCTTTTCCAGCCCTGATAGTTTTATGATTCTGTTCTATGATTCAGTCACTGCTCAGCTGTTTGAAGGGTAGAAGTTTTGACAAGGATGTTGGTAGAGGGGTCTCTTCCTCTGATGGCCATGCCCTTCTGTGGCCGTGGTTTATGGCGAGCTGAAGCGTGGTCCTGATCCTCAGCCATTTTCTGCCATGTCTCCACCCTGTGCTGTAGCAAGCCAGGGCTGTCAGTCTCCTTTGTTGTGCTCATATGGCCCCACAAAGCAGTTCTGCCACCAAAGTACTGAGTCTGGCCTAAAAAACCCAACCCAGTCCCCTGTGGCTCTCTTGCCCTTTATGAACGTGCTGTGTTTGAGGCAAAGCCAGTGAGCGCGCTGTTGCAGTGGAAGGGAAGGAAAAGCAACCTCTGAGCATGACCTGGTGACAGGAGTGCCGTTTGGGTTTGTTTTGCAGCTGGATCTGCAGTGGGTGCAGGTGCTGAGCGAAGGCTGGGCCACTCCGCTGACCGGCTTCATGCGTGAGGCGGAGTACTTGCAAGTGATCCATTTTGGCACCCTGCTGAATGGTACGGATCCCCACGCGTTGCGTTAGCGCTGCCCGGCGAGCCGCTGCGGGGCATGGTGCTTACCCTGCAGGGCGCGGTGCAGGGCCCCTGTAGCAGCTCGGCAGGCGGCCCTGCAGAGAAGCTCAATGCTTGGCCCTGTTATCCTCCTTTGCTCTCTCCCCTGTTGAATGCGGGGGCTCGTAAGGGAGCGCAGGGTCTAGGAAGCTGTGCTCCCAAACACACCGGAGGGTACCAGTGGTGACAGCTTGCCGTGCTGTGGCCGGGGCCCTGGCTCACAGCTTTGGCATCTCGCACGGTGCCAACCAAGCATTTTGGCAGACATTGCGCTGCTGTTTTCATGCTTGGTTGTACCAGGGTAAATAAAGATGCAGACCCAGAGCCAAGTAAGCAGGGAGGCTGCCAGGCAGAGTTTGAGGTGCGGGGAGAAGGCAGCTCTTCCTCTGAAACAGGAGCAGAGCCTGATTTCACTTTCCTCCACCTGTTTTCCTTCTTATCCAACTTGGAATCAGAGTTACCTCACCATTAGCCACACATTAGAGATGCTTTGTCCCTGGAAAAAGCAGAGTATTCAGGCAGTGCTTGTCTGCAGCCCAGACTGGGGTGGTGGATATTTCCATGCCGCCGCTGTGACTTCACATGCACGCAGGGCTCTCACTTTGGGCTCTGTAGATCCGATTGTGATCTCCACCCTCGGGGGTTTGGGATCTTGCCAAGTGAATCCCTTCGAGTCTCGCCATCCTAACAGCAGATCCCGTGGCTGCACGGGGCAGTGGCTGGCTGATTTGGTACCCAGATTTGGGCACTGCACAGCAGGTGGAAAGCTCAGGGCTGTTCACTTTGGACTGGAGGAGTGTCTATGCAGGGGCTTCTGATTTCAGACATGTCATAGCCTTTTACCTCCCACCTGGTGTGCAGACAGCCTTCGAAAGCACACGTCCTCGTTACCAGACCCTGGTCTGTGGTCTTTGTGCTGCCTGTTGAGGCTGGTAAGGTCGCAGAGGCACCCCATAATGACTACATTGCTCTGGAGCTCCGCACTTTGTGCTGGAGGCTCCTCTCAGCAAGCACTTCGGTTTTGGGGCACTCTCCCAAACCTGTTGGCATCACTGAGCACAGCTTCTCCAGTCAGGATTTGTAGAGCTCCACAGGGTTGGGGACAAACCCCAGGACACCCGCGTTTAGTGGGGAATTAACCCTCCAGAGCAAGATCTTTGCAGTAGAGGGTGTCAGCATCAGTCCTTAGTCCACCTTGCCTACACTGAGGTCTTCAAACTCAACATCTGCATGGTCAGGCCTGCAGGGTAACATCTGGACAGGAAGGAGAGCATCCCAGCTTTGCTTGTGTGAGCTTTAGGAAAGGGTGGAGGGTTTCCATCTTGTGGTGCCAAGGCTGGAGAGAGTGTAGCCAAAGAGAGGCTTCAGGCTGGTCTTTCTGGTCTAGTCCATTTGCACTGAGGTGTGGGTGCTGTTTTTGGCCCCTCCAGCTGTCCCTGGAAGGGCTGCAATCATTTTGGTAGACGTGTGCAAGTTAGCACTCCTCTTGCTTGGACTTTGAGCAGTAAATCCCACCTTGAAACTACCAGCAGCTGGGTGTGGATGAGGCACTTTGTGAAGGGGCGTGACAGCCACCAGGAAAAAAAGGTGGACCTGCTGTCATAGGGCAGCTTGAGTGCCTCAGAGCCTCCAGCGTTCTCCCCTCCACACCAGTGACACGCTGGGGCTGGGTGACAGCCAAAGCGTGGGTGTTGTATGTTGCTCCCCGCCAGCGCGACCCGCGTGGGGCGGCTGAGCACTGGGGAGGCTGGAGCAGCACCAGGGAGCACCGTGGCTGCACCAGTGGGCACCCTGCCTGCGGCGCTTGCCAGAGGTTTGAAACAAGCAACTTTGGGTGTTGGATCGGCTGCTGTAAGTGGTGTCCGTGAGTGTTAATTATCTTAATTGTGTTTGTGTTCTCTCAGGGAGGAATCGCTCTGTAGCTGGTATGTATATAACTGTTCTTGGGTTGTATGGAAATTGCTTCAATTCACATTATTTTTTGCCATAAATGAATCTTTGGAGATCTACCAAAACCAAGACAACAATTGTTAAGGCCAGACATGATTCAGTTGGTTGTGAAGTGGCGTGATGCGCCCCATGTCCCACCAACCGATCTTCACAAGAATCCCAGTTGTGATTTGTAATCAGAGTCGTCATTTCCTCACTATCTTTGCTGGGGCAATTTTTATTTCTTTTTTTCCCCCTTAACTCTGCATCTCGCAATCAGAAATGGAGCGTGGAGACCCTCAGCTTCAGCACCATTTGTTGGCTTGATAATCCAGCTTTTTCCATGCTGGCTTTCTTGTTTGATCACTGGTTAACATCAGGAAGTTGATAGCGATCCCATGGGACCGTAGATGTGATTATTCACCGAGGTGCTTGGGAATCACTGCCCCGCTGGCAAATGATACCCAGCTGTGAATTAAAAACAAAACCCTAAATGCAAACACTTTTAATGAAGATGTTCTTAAAAATCCACAGCACAGTTGGAATCCTCAAATTAAGACTCTCACAAGGGTGTGAAATGATTTGGGTCAGATCAGAACGAATCACATCAGTGATTTGTTCCTTCTCATCTGTGATTGGAAGCCCCTGGGAGGGACTGATTCTTCTTTGCTAATATGGGGACATCCAAGGAGGAATGGGGGGGACCTTAGTGGAGTGAGAGGATAAAACTGGTGTGACTTTGAGGGGTTTAGAGACAGTGCTGAAATTAGAAGCTATGCATGCAGATGTGGAGCTGCTCTGAACTCCCAGAGAACTTGAGTGAAAATGTGCTCTGTGGAGGGGCAGAGTAAGAGGAGGAACAGTAGAGAGAGAGACAGAAAAAAGCCCGGGTCACGCAGGGAAGCAGGATGGGGTTTTCCCTGGTGAAGAGGCGGCTCAGGGGTAGGGGGTGTGCAGGGAGTGAGAAGCCCCGGGGAACACTGAGCCAGAGCCAGGGTCGCATTTTCCAAGTCCGTTTAAATTCTTCAAAAGAGACTTTACATCATGCTAACTGGAGACAAACCAGTCTTTCCAGGGAGATTGGGGCCAGAAGGTAATGAAATGCTCCAGGGCTCTGTGAGACATCTCTGGCCCAAGGAGAAGCAGCTTTCGTATGGCACTAACATCGCTGCTGTTCTGCACTGCGGGGAAAAAACAGGCCAAGGAATAAATTTAGGTGACTGATGGAGCTAGTCATGGAAAACTTGGCTCTCCAAAGGGAGAACGTGCGCCTCTGAAGGCTTTCATTGACTTGGTGCCCAAGACCGGTGCCTGAGGATGTTAAGATCTCCCACCTTCTCTTGCCAGACGGTGTGGTTAACCTGAGCATCCCCATTGTGTTGCCGATCTCCACGGAGGACAAGGAGCGGCTGAAGGGCTGTGAGGCGCTGGCGCTCAGCTACGAGGGACGCAGGGTGGCAATCCTGAGGAACCTCGAGTACTTCGAGCACAGGAAGGAGGAGCGCTGTGCCCGCATCTGGGGCACCACCTGCGCTAAGCACCCACATGTCAAAGTAGGTTTGTCCCCTTCCTGCTCTGGGAAACCTGGCCAGGATGGGAGATACGGGCAGGGGCTGGAGCAGTGAACCTTTCCAAGGTTTTGAGGGACGTGGGTGTCCTGTCTGCTCTCCAAACCCAACTCCTTGCTGGGAACCATCGTGTCCCTAGCAGGCAGGACTGAAAGGTTAGGCTCGCTTGTTAATGCTATGCTTGCTGTGTAGCACAAGGCGAAAGGGAAGGTGAGCGCACTGCTGAAGAGCTGCTCCTCTCATTCGCGCGCCTCCACCAGTGTGCCTCCATCCAGACGCCTTTGGTATGACCACCAGCTTAGCCCCCAGAGTTTTCCTGCCCTTGGAGCGTGATGATCTCAGTGACGCTACTGAACACTAACGCTGCAGCTCGCAGACTCCTCACTCCTTTTAGCTGTGTTTCCCTCCTCAGTTCGGCTGGGTCGCACAGGCAGCCAACAAGGGTGTTGCGTTTTTGCAGCTTCCCCCTTCCTACTTCCCCTCTGGCTGTACAGAGAACATCATCCCTCAGAAAGGCGGAGGTCCGGGCTGTGCTGAGTGACTTGAGCCGCCTGCTTCAAAAGGCAAAGGCTACATAAATTCTCTTCCCCTACCTTAAAATAACCTTTTCAGTTATTCATCAGCGGTTGCTCATCTTGGAACAGGATTACTCCTCCTGCATATTCCCAGGAGGAAAGGGCAAAGGATGAGGTGGAGCAAGGTCTTGTGCCAGAACTTGTAGACCCCCAGCTGGCAGAGGGGAGTCCAGGAGGGAGTGGTGGTAGGGTCTTGGCAGCTGATGCCTGGCTTTATGGGGTTGTGCTGCTGATGGGGCTGGGTTCACATTGTCACCCTGCGAATGTTTGCTGCCCACGCTGTGCTGAACAAGAAGGGGACATTGCCCTACAAGGCAAGTCAGGCCTGAGGCTTGTCACAGGAGATGGGGAAAGGGAAGAGGAGGTGTTTTGCTGTCCCCTCCATAATGCACACATGCATAATTCACAGATGGTGATGGAGAGTGGAGACTGGCTGGTTGGTGGAGACCTCCTCGTGCTGGAGAAGATCAAATGGAACGATGGGCTGGACCAATACCGCCTGACACCGCTCGCTCTCAAGCAGAAGTTCAGGGAGATGAACGCTGGTGAGTGCCTTGGGTTAGCGCTGGTGGCATGGCTCTTCTTGCCCTGCCCAGCACTGGGACACGTGTGCAACCTCCAGCTCACAGCACTTGCCAAATTCCTTCTGGCTGCTCCCGAAGTGGGACTGTTTGGGTGGGGTGAGCAGTCGGAGTGACATGGGGCACTGCGCAATGAGTGGCATGGGTTAAGAATTGTATTTGAGTCCTCGGTTAAGAACAGTACTTGTGACAGGCTGCATCCTCAGCGGGCCTCTGGAAAGCTTTGGGTGTCCTGCCCATGTCCTCCCCAGCAGGTCGGAGCCTCTATTCCTGCACAGCCCTTTGCTGATGTGCTTGGCCTTCACACATGGGACAGGTATCTTCTTCCATCAGACGCTGACCGGTGTCGGACACCTCCCCTCGCTCTGGGGAGAGAGCGCTGGTCTTTCTGAAGGTGCCAGGAAGCTTGGAGAGGTGGCAGGTCACTCACAGAGTCGGGGAAGTAACACCAATGGCATGTAAAAACATAGTAGAAGAGCTGACGGGACTGAAATAAGCCCCAAAGGAAGGATGCACAGTGAAAGTAGACTTGGCAGAGCGACAAAGGGGCTCTGTAATGCCTGTGAAGCACTCATCGAAGATACTCGAGGTCTCGCTTATGGGACGATGTGATACGCAGCTACAATGTACCTACCTTCTGGCTATGTGGAAGTGTAACGTGAAGGGACGTCTGATGGTCGGCGCAGGCCTGTGACCCTCTGCTGCTTTCTCTTTTAGATGCCGTCTTTGCATTTCAGCTGCGCAACCCCGTCCACAATGGGCACGCCCTGCTCATGCAGGACACACGGCGCCAGCTTTTGGAGAGGGGTTACAAAAACCCCGTGCTCCTCCTGCACCCCCTGGGAGGATGGACCAAAGATGATGATGTCCCACTGGAGTGGCGAATGAAGCAGCACGCAGCGGTGCTGGAAGAGCAAGTCCTGGACCCCAAGTCAACCATCGTTGCCATCTTCCCCTCTCCCATGCTCTACGCTGGCCCCACAGAGGTAACGGAGCCATTGGCTGCTGGCTGCAACAAGGGGGGAAGCCTGGCTGGGTGGATGCCAGCTGCTTGCGGCAGCTCGACTCCAAGGGCTCCCGCTCTCTGGGAGTCTGCGTGGAGAGCTGGGGAGAAGGGGGCTAGAAACAGAACTTTGTTGCAGCCTTTTTCTGTCGGGCAGGGGTGCCGATTTTTCTCCTGGTGGTTTCCCTAAATTGGTGGAGTGAGAGTGGTAGACGTTGAACCTCCCCTGAAGGAGGAAGGAGAGCGCAGCTGTGGGCATCCAGAAAGCATGCCGCTACCTCTGCTTGCTGCCGACCTGGCATGAGACCAGTTCCCATCCCCAGCGCTTTGCAAGACCTGTCCATGGGAGAACCGTGGTGTTGCATCAGGCCCACACAGTGGGACCTGAGTCTGGGCGGCCCGATCACCATGAGAAACAGCAGCATGCCTGCTGACGCCTCTCCTTCCTCCCTGCGTGTGGAACACCTGGATCTCTCCTGGGGCAGGCGTCTCAGTTGGTGCCCAGCCCTCAGCCCGTGCCCCTCGTGTCTCCCCTTCGCAGGTGCAGTGGCACTGCCGCGCTCGCATGATCGCCGGCGCCAATTTCTACATCGTGGGGCGTGACCCAGCAGGCATGCCTCACCCTGAGACCAAGAAAGACCTCTATGAGCCCACGCAGGGGGGGAAGGTCCTCAGCATGGCGCCGGGCCTGACCTCAGTGGAAATCATCCCCTTCCGGGTGGCTGCCTACAACAAGCTGAAAAGGGCCATGGATTTTTATGACCAGAAAAGGTAACGGAGGCTGCGGCATCGCTGTTTTTCTTCAGCTTAGGCAAGCGCGGGTGGTTCGTGATCCTGGCTGGCTTGCAGCTTGCCAGGGGAACGGGAAAAGCAGCCGCTCTTCCACTGAAGGAGAGGAATGGGGGAGAATCCTGTGAAAGCCACCTACCTTCTGCTCCACAAGCTGATGCCAGGTCAGGGATGGGTTGTGTGAAACTAAAGCTGCGCTTTGGTAGCTACCAGGGAGATTAGAAATTGCCTTAGGGGACAGAGTAGCAGGAGAAACACAGCCTCTCATGGCTAGAGAAGTGTGTCATGTACCACTCTGGCTCCTCTCGAAAGAGGAAGCCCACAGCTGCCGATAGTAAACCTGGGCGTGCAGCCATGGGCAGGTGCTGCCAGTGCCCGGAGGTTCCCGCTGCTGCGCTTGTTGTGGCAGGAGAGCTGTGCTGAGCGTGACTGGCTGGTGGTGCTGGTCTCACCCCTCTCTGTTCCGCGCAGGCACGGCGATTTTGACTTCATCTCGGGAACACGCATGAGGAAGCTTGCTCGTGAAGGTGAAAACCCACCAGACGGCTTCATGGCCCCCAAAGCCTGGAAAGTCCTAACCGAATACTACCAGTCGCTAGAGAAGAAGAATTAACACTAGTCCTCCTCCATGGAAATACTTGTATTAAGAGTGAGCGATGATTGATTGATTCCCTATGACACAGATCAGTTACTTGGCATTTCCAGCGCTCTGACCATAGAATTTTCCTACCTGGGTCAGAGTGAGTTGTACTAATCAGAAATACTTTGAGCCTTGACAAATACCTTCTCTCCTTGAAGCTGCCGGGAGCGTCCCCACAGAGCTGGAAGGGGAGGGCAGCAGGTCCTTTGTTCCCAGCTGAGCATGGCTGAAGGAAGACCGTCATGGCCTCCGGCCAGGCCAGCTCCATTGTTCCGGTGCTGCCAAGGCCGTGCACCAGCCCCTGGTGCAGAGCTGGGACTCGGTACCGGGGTAAAGACGTGCCTGGCACCTGCATGGAGCAGAGCAGGAGCGCCTCTCTGCTACCCCTCACCCAGCGCTGCCCGAAGAGGCAGAAGCAGCCGCCAAAGCCAGGAGCAGTTGGCACTGCCAGGCTGGGAGAGGAAAACAGGCCATCGGTGCTCAGATCTCATTGCTGCCCTCCAGCTTGTGCCTTAAACAGCTTTTGCTATCAAACAGTGGGAGGTTTTTTTAAGCCCTTTTATAAAAAGAATATTTTAATCAGCCTGGACCTTCACCAGCTCCTTGCGGCCGAGTCAGTTGCCGACTTTCCTTCCTCGATTTCCTCCTGCTTGACTCCTCTGGTCCAAACAAAAGCTGGGCAGCTGTCCTGGGAGGCACCTTAACACCTGGGAGATCTCTGCAAAACCTCAAGGCCTTGAGCAAGAACTGGGGACACTGCTCGCTCGCTTTTGCAGGTGTCCCTCCAGCCGGCGGATCAGATCCTCCTTTCCTCTGCCCACACTCCTCCCATCCGAAGGGCGAGTTAAAGGCAAACCAGCACAGTTGGAGCGTGGGGCGGGTCCGAGCGGCTCTACCCAGTCAGCCAGGTGAGATGGCTCAAGCATTTCACCTTCATCTGTACCTGTCGCTGTGCGAGGGTACGAGTTGCCTGACCCTACCTGGGGTGGTGATGCTCACTCCAGCTGGGGGGGTGGCTGCAGGGTGGCCGAAACATCCTTGGGACCTCCCCCTTCGCCCAGACGCGTGGTGCTGCTTCCAGCTCTGGCTGGTGGAAACTTACTGCAGACCTTATCTTTTTATTCCCCGTGCCCCCTCCCCCCAGCCTGACATGGACTTTGCCGCCGTGCCGCTTTTCCGCTGACTCTTGTGGCGGGCTGAGCAGTGTGACTCAATGCTGGAGCCTTACCTGGCGCTACGGCTCTCCCCGCGTGCGTCCTGCTGGCACCACTGCGTGTCCGGATGGCGGCTGAGATTTGAACGCAGTGACCCACTTGGCCGGGACCACCTTGGCCGCCTGCTCACCCATCCTGCCCACCATCAGCAGAGCCTTTCCTGGGGAAAGAGCTGACGCTGCAGCCCCACTGAGCCGGTGGCGAGGATCATGTCACCACCCCAGCTGCCACGCTCAGGCGTGAGGTTCTCAGGGCAGGTGAAAGGCAGCAGTGCACTCGGTAGTTAGTGCCACCAACCTGGATTGATGATTTCTGGGTTTGTCCTTTTTAGAAGGCACCTCAGGGCTGGTCAGGAGGCATCTCAGAGACAATGGAAATAGCGCTCTCCCCTTCCTGTACTTCGGTTTTAACTACAGGTGGATCCGCGCTCGGCAGGAAATAATCCCACTTCGGCTTGTAAACTGGGGTTAGCGCGCTGCCTCTCACGCTGGAGCCTGTTTTGCTGTGGCCATCGTGCAGGGGCCAATACCACAAATGTGATTGGGAACACTTCTGCAGAAAGTTTTGGGGTTTGTTTTTTTTTTAAATCAACTGGATTGGGCTTGGGTTTTTTTTTTGATCTATTTTTCTTAATTACTCTGAGCAAAAGGCCCGAAGCTGTGTTATACCTCAAGAAAAATACTGCGAGTCCCATGGCAGTAGCTACAGGCACGCAGTAGCCCCGTGCCTTTTGCCCCCAGGCCCTCTGGCAGGGACCTGGAAGAAAAAAGATTGCAATTACTTGCCTCTTTTAAAAAAAAAAATAGTGAAATTGTGCTGTTGCTGCTCCTCTTAAAGTAATCAAATGGCTGAAAAACCAAACCTGCAGTAAATCCGGATGGTTACAGCAAAACACAAACGTCGTTTTACCCTTGCAAACGAGCGTAGCGTCCTGATTACCTCTGATCTCACTCGGGCGTGCGGACTGGCGGTTTGGGTTTTTTATAGCGTATTTATTAAAAGACATGAGACTGGAATTTGTACCTCAACTGATGCATCTCATGATTTAATATATTCTGAACTTGATACTCTGCTACAGAACACTCACTTTTAGTACAAATAAATATTTATACATGCAACTGACTCTGGCTTTGCTGTTTTTTTAGAGGGGGGATGTGGAATTAGAGTCCTGTGATTGATCCGGGGCTGGGGGGGGTAGGAGCTGCCCTGCTTCCAGCCTCCCACGCTCAGTGCCTCGGGTAGGGCGATGGCTGGAGTTACCCAGGCTCTTTCCTGCTGGGAGCCCCACCTGAGTGCCCTTTTTGGTGCCTGGGCTATGCAGTGGTGAAGGTGTTGGGGTTAACAAGCACGTTAAGGGCGCAGGTTCTGCTGCCCCACGCTTCGGTCCTTAAGCCCCGTCTAGCTGCTCCAGCCCTGCTGGAATGGGATGGGTGATGCTGCAGCCTGCAGGCTCTTCCCAACGGCACAGCCAGGGAAAGACACCCAAGCCAGTCGAGACCCAAAAGCTGTCCCACACAACTGGGCTGTGGACACGCTGGCGAAGGTTCCAGAAAGCTCTGTCACTGAATGCACAGCACAGGTACTTACCTGGTACTTCAGATGATTCCAAAGGTTTCTGCTCGTGCTGCCATATCGGACATGGTGAGATCAGCTGCTTTACAGCCCAGGGACAGTCGAGACCAGGCTGTACCACGTGGGCTGTCAGCCGGTGACTGCCATGGCTGAACCAGCCCTTGGCAACGCATCTGCCTGCTGGGGAGGTCCATGCTTCTTCCTGCCAGAGGCTCCAACCTCCACGTCCCAAGAAGGACCCGTTTCCCAGCCCAATACTTGTGTCACACCTCCAAGCTCTGTGCCAGAGGCCAGCTGGGCCTCAGCCCACTCCACCAACTAAGCCCCAGGAGGGGTTTGGGCAGACCTGGCCCTAAGCAGAGGCAGGACTGACCTGACGAATTAAAGCAGCCGTGTTCCTGCACAATAAACTGCTGGGAGAGGGAGGAGTCTGCGCCCCAACAAAGGCTCCCAAAGCAGCAGCAGGAGTGGGCGAGTAGGGAAGAGTCCTTGCAGGAGTGAAAATCATGCTCCTGCTGGGGAAACTGTCCTGGGGACACAGAACCCTCGTGCCCCTTTGAGCCAGTCCCTCCAGCCTGCAGCGATGCGGGACCGGCGCAAGGCAGAGACAAGGTCCAGCCCGCCCACGGACAGCAGGCATGGGCAGAGGGGACAGCAGAGTGAACAGTAGCTCCTTACCAAGGGGGAAGGTGACAGAAGGAAGGCAGCCATTGCAGCAGCCTGGCCCTTCTTGGGGTAACGCCTTGTTCTGCCCCAGCCAACCCAGCGCTGTGCAGCCCAGGCTTTCAGAGGGACGCAGCTCCGTGTTTCCCTGTGTGCCTCATTTCCCCTGCGCCTGGGGTGGAGCAATGTGCGTTTATCACAGGCCCCCCCCCCCCAAAACCAAACTGTTAAATTTTAAAACCCCAGAACCCTGTTCAGAACCCAAAGCGATTAAACTGGGTGGCAGGAAGACCTGCCGCAGCTAGTGCACTGCACAAGCAGCGTGGCAGAGAAGAGGACACAAGTAAGAAAGCCATGCTTGACCGGACTGTCATCGGCGCCGATGGCCGGCTCCAGCCGTCTTTATTTGACTTTGCAGTGCGTTCCGTCTTACACCGTCGCGTCTCAGCGCTTTCCACGCCCGCCTTTCCCTGGCCAACCAGCGGAGCTGCCACACAGCCTGCCGCCCCCTGTGTCCGAGCAATCCCACAGCGGTGTTAGATCAGCGCACAATCCATAACATTACAGGCAGAAAGATCAAGTGATTGAAAACCAACCGACAACAACTTCACGGAAACACCTCTGCGCGTACACTGTGTAATCCCTTTGCCTTTATCACTACGTAACGTCAACACGAACTTACTAAAACTGCTACCAGCAAGTACAGCAGAAGATTGCTAAATTCACATTTATAAACCCAAACGCCATTCATTCATTCATTCATTCATTCCCTTCCCTTTGAATTCTGCAGACCAGAGCACGTGACAGAGCAGAACATCACAGAGCGTTCCCCCTGCGCTTCGGAGCGACACACACAACACGACGTGGTGCGATGCCACGGTGCAGCAGAGGGTCTTCCAGAGGAGATTCAGATAGCAGCAAGCCCTCGTTTACAAAGCCTGATAGATCAGAAAGCCACAATTCCAGAGAGCTTAGAGGAGATGGGGCTTTATGAAAAAGCAGTTAAAATTCTACTCTAACTACCTGTGTGGAGGAAAAAATAAAAGCAAAACCAGCATTCATTTAAAAATTAAAACAAAAAAAGCAGAGTTCATACAGAATACAAAGTATTCTGACATGGTTAGAGTGGTTTAGGACCTTTGCTAGATGGCACCAGATTTCAAGTGGTCATAGGGCAGAAAAAGCAGCAACATTCCCAGTTTTGCCTGGAGGTTACTCTAGAAGCAGAATTCCTATCTTCGTAATGCGGCTACCCAGCTAAGAAGTAAGTGTGAACTGAGTACCAACACACATTTAACCTACACATCTTATGTTTTGGTTTGCTTCAGTAAGTAGAAAAGAGTTTCCATACTCAAGTTATCTACAGATTATGCCTATATATATATAAAAAAAAATGTGTGGATATATACATTTGATACATACACACAGGCTCATACATATATACAGAGACTGGCAATGGATGGTCTCCCCTGCGTGGCAGTGACGTGCGGAGCCCACGCACCACCTGGGAGCCTGCTTTAAGGCTACACAGGGTGACCGGTTCTGGGACAAGACACAGGCCGCTGCTCTTGGTCTGGGATACAATTGTTCCACTTCAGGATCTATCATTTCACCCCTTGTTGCACGTTGGTGAAATTTCAATAACTTAAAAGAGTTTGCTGTATAAAAAAACTATTCCAGAAACAGAACTCCCTTATTGGAGGGACACCCTCCCCTCCCCACCCCCGTGACAGCATTTTTTGCTAACTGATTACACAAGTCAAACTATACCACATCAGAAACTGCAAACGCACTCATCTGCCTCTTAGTCTATAACGAGTCCCATCAAAGTGTTCTGCAGCGTGGGATCCTTCGACTTCCTCATCTTCACAATCGCCCTCTGGAGATCCTGCTGCTGCACCGGCCGAATCTCATCTTCGTCGCGGCTGAAGAGAGAAAGACAAATGGAAGGGAAACAGTGACCCGAGTGCCGTGCAACCGCCACTCCAGCAACGAGAAGCAATCACTGAGAACAGCAGCTCTGACACAGGCCCCAGATTACACGGGAAACAGCCACCCCCCACCACCCCCCAGGCACGTACTGCCTGCTGGTGCGGGAGATATTCAGAGGAACGTCACAGCGAGTGGAGTTCCTTGCACCCAAGAGCGCTGCCCGCGGGCAGGCCCGGCGGTGCAGCGCAGTGAGATCACCCCCGGCGGGTGGAACCACCTCCAGCCTGGCACCTTGGCACACGCAGGAGCGTTCCCACCTGCTGCTCAGCTACCGGTAATGGGCAGAACAGAGACACGTACGGCTCTTCGCAGGCGGAATTGACGTATTCCCTGACGCAGAGGAGGGCCGCATCCCGGCACATTTCTTTCAGGTCGCTGCCTGAGAAGCCGTCAGTCTCTTTAGCAACTTCCAGGAGGTCTACGTGCCTGTCCACCTGGCCAAAGAACAAGAGGTAAAAGCATGAAAACTCCCAAGTCATTTACCTGGGAGTTCCCACCCCCTGCCATGGGCAGGGACACCTCTCACCACACCAGGCTGCTCAAGGCCCCATCCAACCTGGCCTTGAACAGCTCCAGGGAGGGGGCAGCCACCACCTCCCTGGGCAACCTGTGCCAGGGCCTCACCACCCTCATAGTGAAGAATTTCTTCCAAATATCCAATCTAAATCTGCTCCCTTCCAATTTAAAACCATTCCTCCTCATCCTATCACGCATGCCCTTCTAAAAAGTCCCTTCCCAGCTCTCTTATGAGCCCCCCCTTCAGGTACTGCAATAATCTCTATACCTTACCCCAAGGCAGGCAGTTATAAACCACATTTTCTACAACTCCAGAGTTGTTTCTGCACCTCCAGACAGCCAATTAATCATTAAAAGAAGTCCACTTACATTTTCATTTTTCAAAATGAGCTTCAGGATGGCTTCCCTTTGCTTCAGAGCCTTAAAGAAAAGAGAGATTACAGTTACCAGAGTAGAAAAACACAGGCACATGTGACACCTACCAGTTTCGCAGGGGCTTTCAGTCACCGGCTGGCGACATGAGCTGACCCCTCAAACAGGAGTCACGACACACAGTAAGGAAACCTATCATCTGATGGCAAACCACTCGGCAAAACGAGACCTAGGGCACTCTGACTCCAGGAGCACATCGAACTAAACATGTACACAAACTACAGGGAAAGGGAAAACGCACTGACAGTTAAGTCTTACTTTGCCCTAAGTGAAGGCAGCTGTCTCCAAAGATTTCCTATCAATCAGCTTTAACGGAGGCCAGATTCTCTAGATCTAGGGCATGCTTTCAACACTTTGCTAAACTGGATGGAGGAGAGAGGCTGTTCTGCTTTAAAAAAAAAATAAAAAGAATAAATTAATTCTACAGATGGTGCCTGGGAAATTGTAAGGGATGTAAATCACATACTGTAACGAGGGTACTGAAACAAACATTCAAGTCCTGAGCACATCCTTACGAGCAAGGTAAAACACAGGCAGCAAAGAGACTGGTTTTGTGTCTCCCGAAACCAAACTTGTCCTCGACTCACTTTTGTCTTTAAAGAGGAAAAAAAAACTACTCTGTGGATTCCCTGGCAGGCGATACCCTGTCCCAAAATATGCTCCTTCCATATCCCTCTGCCTTGCAGACAATTTCTGAGGAGCCATTTTAGGCATTTTCATCTCAAACGTTATGAAATCTGCAACTCCACAGCGATGCCTGCGCGTGCTTCCAACCCCCAGCACACAAACTGCCTTGGCCCTCAACAAGAGAGTCCTAACCAGCCTCACCGTATCACAAAGTGCTGTACACAGAAACAAGCAGTAAGCTCAGGATACAGCTGTGAGGAAAGTTTGAGCCTCCCGTTGTAATTCTGGTCCTGGGAGAGGGAGCCAACCCCTGCAATACCCTGAGGCACTGCTGCTTGGGCTAACTGATCCTTCTAAGGACAGTTCTAAGTAGAATGACATGGTGAAGTACTAAAACAAACACTCCTGCCCCTTACTAATTCAAGGGAAACCTGAAGGTGAGCAAGGTGTATGAAACCCTACCAACAGGCACCACGGAAAAGCTGTGGCTGGGTTATAAACGCCTTGTTTTGAACAGCATCCACCTACAGGGAGCGAACCCCAGTCCAAACATGATGGGCCTGAGAACACAACCACCCTCTTGCACAAGCAATGAAGAGTTTTACTCCTCCACTTTCACCTCTAAGTTTCTGCAAAGGAAATGAATAACGAAGGCTGTTTCTGTAGCCAGGAGGGAGTGTGGACAATCACGGCTGAACTCTTTGTCATACTGACAGAAAAATATCTTCCGGTATCAAAGTGGCAGCTAAAATACCCTGAAAAGGATGGCAAGAGCAAATTTTATAGTAAGGGTTACTTTGTCATGGCTGGCCTAATTGATAAAGGCCTTAATTACTGTGCACTTGGCATAAATCATAAGCAGAATAAAAAACCAGCTTTCTGGACTGCTTGCAGCGCCTGGCTGTGGAAAGGCTCAAGCAGAAGGTAGGCTTTGGCCTTATCCAGTATCCCACTACCCAACTGGAGTGCTACTCTCCCTGCAGGCAGGCACACGCACTCACTTCTGTGCACCTTTCTGCCCACTTTTCAAGTTAAAACGGAGCTGTTTCTGGAGGGCAGCATCTAAGTCACTGCAGCTGGAGAAAAAAGGGCAGGAAGCTCTGACCACGTGGGCTTGCTCCAGGTAAAAGACCCAAGGAACCAAGATGTCTGTGAGAAACCTCACCTTAAAAAGCAAAGTTATAGACGTGCAGCTAAAAAAACCCACTCCAAAACCTAGATGAAATACAGTATTTCTTTGAAAAAAGCCAACCAGAGGTGTGTGTTTCTTGGCTGAGGAGGCAGCTGCCTTTAACCCAGCAACCAGCACGCTGTTCAAGCAAACCTGGTGTGACTTACAGGTTGATTGATGTGAAACCGGGTCGGCATTCTTCTCATGATTGCAGAGTCGAGATCCTGAGGACGGTTAGTGGCTCCCATCACTATTACCTGTACACACCGACAGGACAAAAACAGTCAGCCTGGAACTGGCCTTTGAAAACATCACCACGTTGTGAGTTTCAAAACCAAACATGTGACTCTTCCACACTGTATCAGGAACATTGATATATAAAGAGGTTACATAAGGTTTCTCAGCACTGATTTCAGCAACTGGATTGAAACAGGCAGCTTGAGAGAGTGTTGGTACCATGGAGTACCGTCTGGGGGAAGGTATTTACATTAGTCTGAAGACTTCTGAGCCCAATTAGAAAGTTCACACTCTGAGCAGTAACCCAAACCCCCTGCTTGCGAGTCTTGGCGATGTCCCTCCAGACCCCTGGTGGCCTGGAAGGAACTTGGAAGGAGATGTTTTGATAAGGTCCTAAGGAACATGGCATTTTTGTGCTACACTGAAAAAAGAAAGGCAACCGGTTCATCAGGCAACTTCTGCATGCCCTAAAATATTGTTTGGGTTTCTTTTTTTAGGCATTAATAAAAAACCCCAAACCATTAAAAGCACTGGTCTGTGGTGACAGCAGTCCATCAGCTGCACACGAGCCAAGCTGAAAGGAAGGAGAGTATTTACCCCATTTGACCACATTCCAGCTACGAGTTTCAGAACAAATTTACTTTCCATTCACAGCAGCCTCGCTCTCTCATTTGTTACCGTAAGTTATGTACACTGTAAACACCCAGTCACAGGAGTGAGAAATGCCAGGGGAATTAATCTCCTATCAATACAGTTTCCTGACACGTTTCTGCTCTTTTGTCCTGGGTCACCGTTGCACAGCCAGCCCTGGCAGCGGCTGGGCAGCCTGGGTGGCATGTCCCCAGGCAGAGTCACCCTGCCATCTAGAGGCTTCGGCACACGGTGGCAAATTGCTACGTGCAATTACAAAAAATGCAAAAGCCAAAAAGCCAAAAAAGGGCATTTTTTGCCAGGGTTCTGGCAGTCTTCACTGCCTAGAAAGTGTTACGCATACAAGCGCTGTGCTCTTCGCCTGCATGCTAAACACCTGCTCGTGTCTGGCTGAGACACGCCCTGCAAAGGTGCTTCTCTGGGGGACCACACTGAGGGACAGCGTGCGACCTGGTGGTATGCCCTCTGAGCAGAGGAGCCTTCCCAAAAGAAGCGGCTCTGTCTGTGAACGTGGGCACGAACACGGCTGTAGGGGGCTCTAGACTCGAGCCATCCCTTTGAGCGGCGCAGCTCCATTTCCCAGGCGCTGTGTGCCCCAGGACCATCCCCTTGGCAGGTCCGGTCCAAAGCTGAACATATGTTTCAGGTGCAATCAATGCAGGATCAAATAGCATTCATCATCCACACTAACTTACAATGGCCTCCTAGCCTTTAGAAGTCTTGTTATGGTAACAGAAGCCAAATTTAATCCTTATTCAAAGGCAGTGTGTTTGGCAAGACTCAGACAAGCCCAACCCCTGACTCCCAAGCAAACATCTGCGATTAACAAGAAGAGCCCTGCGAGCTGGCTGTCACAAGCTGAGACAAGGCAAACATCGAAAGTACACTTCCTGAACTGCAATGACATCTTGGGGAGGAGCCCGAAATACAGCCTGGAAGCAAAACGCTCCTGCTGAAGAACTCTCCAGAAATCTGAACCAGTCCCTGTGGTGTCGCCAGCCGGCTGCCTGTGCTGCGCTTGACTTGGGTGGCTCCCTACCCTGCACAGGCACACCAGGGCAGGACAAGAGCGGCTCATTCAGACTCTGTATGCCAAACTCAAGAGATGGTTGAGGCCATGTTATCACCTTACTGCAGGGAACGAACACTTTGACTTGCTCCCAGAAGCCGTTGCTATGTTTGGACATGAAGAGAATACATTTAAACACTGGAAGAAATGCGTGCTTGCCAGATCATGTTAGCTTCCAGCCAAGCACTCGTACCACCGGCCTCCTGTTAGTGGTAAGCAAACGCTCTGCTTTGTGCTCTAATTGGGGTTTTGTTTTTTAAACCAGTTGAAAAATATATTTAGTGCAAGTGTGAAAGAGAAGGAAAAGCAGATTTTACAAAGAAAGAGCTAATGGAGGTCAGAGCATTGGAATCTGTTAACAGAAAAATACAGATTAAAAAAGGCTGAAAATTTTTAATTTGGAGAATTATCGTGCTTTTTTAAAGGCCTTAAGATCACTGGAGGTGACAGTTCAGAAACATACCAAGCAGGCTTTTGTCTATGCTACATCCAAGTTATTTATTTCATAAATGTTTGGGCTGGATTTGGTTGGGGTTTTTTACAGCACCCGCAGCTTTCGGGGTTTTTTTCTGTTCAAAATACAATCCTTCTGCTGAGATTACAGGAGGGTGACAGAAATGTGCAGAAATAACGGGATGGAAGCATGGCCCCAGTTAATAGAACTTGTCTTTTGATAACATCAGCTTCATCACCCTTTCAGATTAACTCCAGACTCTAGTCCTTGTCTAAAACTAGTCTGGTGCTTTTCGGGAAACAACGCAACCACCCCACGCTGGGGATGAATACTCAGCTCTTTCAACACCTCTCCTGGCATCAAAGAACTGCTTCACCTCAAGAAAAGGCTTTGACAAAGTGGTTTTCAAAAGAACTTTAAAATTCCTGATTTTGGCAGCTCAAACTGTACAGCCATATTACTGAGACTTAAGATGCTTCTGAAAATAACTCCTCTTAACTAAAAGCAAAATGGCTACAAAACCAGTAGAGTTTGGAGAGGGGTGTGTGTGTTGAGATCATCAAGAAGGACGATTAATGAGAATCATCTCATTCCTGTAACGTTCTGGCAACCGCTAACACGGAGAGGTAAAGACAGTCCCTGGGCCATTATCTGCAACCTGTGACTCTTCCCAAATGGCTCAGTAACGGGGTGGCAAGCATCCTGTTACTTTCCTCGTCATCTTTTGTACTTACTTGGCAGTTGTAATCAGTGTCCAGTCCATCCCACAGGCTCATGAACTGAGCTTTCATCATAGCTGTAGCTTCGTGGTCAGTGCTGGACCGATTTCGTAAGAAGGAATCTGCGTGAGAGGATTCAGTAGAACATGTTACTTTCAGTCCAGCCACAGGAGCTCTGCCCTCTGGCTTCTCGTGCAGAGACCTGTGCTATTCGCTAACTCACAGGGGCTTTCTTAAAAGAAGCCACAAACACACTGTCAACACATGAAAAACATTTCGCACAGCGAAGAACAGGCAAGAGGAATTTCACATTTTTAAGCACGTCTTTCGAATGACATTACGTGAGGATGTGCCTCTCACACCAGACTGGCAACTTGGAGCACAAGATTTGGGATGCTTTCCCAAATTAACGTGAAGTGTAACTTTCACCTGAGTTTCTCATGGAGAGACAGAAGCATTCAGAGTCTGGCAAGAAGACACCAAAACACAAGAGAACAGCAAGGTGCAGGACTGACATAAAGCAGGCTATATGCTTTGTGTCGCAGAGCTCCAACTCTGCCAGCCGGCGGCTAAACCACATCTCTCACCCCTGTGCAAAGGGATAACAAAGCATCTTTGTGATGCCCCTTCGTCAGCCTGAGCTGTGGAATGGGCAACTGCTTCGTCAGGCCCCGTTTCTGCAAACTGCACAAGTCACTCTAAGAAGTGTCAGCGCTACGCAGCAGTGAGGGATTTTAACTGAACTGCTTGAGTTTGCAGGGACTTCCACACAAACATGACAAGTCCAGATGTGCTGAACTGCTGGCACCTTTGCTGTGTTCCTGGCTGAACTTCCCCTCCTACTTCTTCAGCCTTATTAAAGTATTATTCTGGAGCTTCCCCATAACCCATGTTTTGTTTTGCATTACATGCCCTTTACAGCAAAAGCGTCAAAGTGCATTTGGTGATGGGTTTCCTCAATAAGGAGTACCCTCAGCAGAGGAAGAGCTTGCCTCGTGAACCACCTTGGCCCAACCAAAATAAGCACCAACTTCTGCTACTTGCAATTTCATTCGCTAACACAAGGAAGAAATACACTGGCTTTCCTAATTTGCTACCATTACTCTGCAATACTCTTCATATTACTGAACCTTGCTCCATTATCACTCTCTCTAAGGAAGAGGTGACAGTAGATTGATATGCCCATCGACTCGAGCCCACCGTTTAGTGTCACTCTGCTATAGTTACAAACTAAAAAACTCAAACCAAACAACAACAACAACAACAAAAAAAGATAAAAAGACAGTTACCTATTTCGTCAATAAAAATGATGGATGGTTGGAGCTTTACAGCAAGGGAGAAGACAGCAGCAGCCAGTTTCTGAGACTCCCCGTACCACTTGTCCGTCAGCGTTGAAGGCTGGAGATTAATAAATCGACAACCTGCTTCCTTTGCTGTAGCCTTGGCGATGAGCGTCTTGCCACAGCCAGGAGGGCCATAGAGGAGCACTCCTGAAGAAAGAGCAGTGTTAATGGTTGCTGTACAGAAAAGCATGAGGGCTTGTCATTTAGTCAGGTTTTCCAAGATAACAAACCAGTGTAGACCTGCTGGAGAAGAGCTCTGTGGAGAAGGACCTGGGGGTCCTGGTTGATGACAGGTTGGCTATGAGCCAGCAGTGTGCACTGGTGGCTAAGAGAGCCAATGGGATCCTGGGATGCATCAGGAAGAGTGTGTCCAGCAGGTCGAAGGAGGTGATCCTCCCCCTCTACTCTGCCTTGGTCAGGCCCCACCTGGAGTATTGTGTCCAGTTCTGGGCTCCCTGGTATAAAAAAGACAGGGACCTCCTGGACAGAGTCCAGTGAAGGGCTACGAAGATGATTAGGGGGCTGGAACATCCCCCGTATGAGGACAGGCTGAGTGAACTGGGACTGTTTAGTTTGGAGAGAAGAAGACTTAGGGGGGACCCCATTAGTGTTTATAAATATCTTAAACATGGGATGCAGGGGGAATTGGCCAGCCCCTTTTCAGTGGTCTGTGGGGACAGGACAAGGGGCAATGGCTGCAAGTTGGAGCACAGGAAGTTCTGCACCAAGATGCGGAAGAACTTTTTCACAGTGAGGGTGACGGAGCACTGGAATAGGCTGCCCAGGGAGGTGGTGGAGTCTCCACCTCTGGAGATATTCAAGACTCGTCTGGACGCCTATCTGGGTAATATGAGATAGGGAGCCTGCTTTGGCAGGGGGGTTGGACCTGATGATCTCTCAAGGTCCCTTCCAACCCCTACGATTCTGTGATTCTGTGATTCTGTGACTGTTCCCTCAAACCAGCTATGGAGCTATTTAAGATATCTTTACTATAAAATTAAAGCAAAGAATATCTAAAGATAAGTAGGGTGAAACTGAAGGGAGAGATTTATCTGAGGGATGACTAGTTTATTACTGTGGTTATAAAGGTGGCATAAAACTAAACCCCCTATTTATTTCCTGTAAGCTTTTGACAGGCCTCGTTTATAGCCAGTTTCAGCTTAGCACAGAGGGGAGAGGAGGGGGGAGGAAAAAAAAGCCTGCAAACATTTAAAATAAATTACCCACAATTAAATACGACATCTCAGATTATTTTTAACCTTGTCATAGAGAAAGAATTCACAGCAGTGTTTTTCTAACACAGTTGTAAAGAAAACAATTTAAAGCAAAAAAAAAAAATTAAGCCAAACAAGCCTGAAACACAGAGAATTACTAAGGGTGGGTGTTTTTTCTGTTGATGTGACTGAGAACCACAAACATAACTACTATGAAGCAATGACTTCCTATTAACACGCAGCACAAGTCACTAATAAAACCAAGAAGCTGGCCCTATATGGAAAGTCTGCATTGAAAAGATAAATAAAAACCAACTTCTTCCTTCAGCTTATTAGATCATGACATTAAAGTAATTTTCCAGGCAGTTTCAATTTGTGACTTAAACAGAGAGTAGCCTGGAAAAACTAAACCCGTTAGAGAAGCGTTTCATTTTCCATCACTTAGTACATGGAACCAAGATGGTCACAGATACATTTAATTAACATAACGAACGCTTTTCAGAGAAATCTCAGAAAGCAATACTCCAAGGACCAGAGCAGTAAGGAGAAATTTTGTCATTCTGTCCAATGTTTTAGGTTCAAATTCCTCTCGTTCGCAGTAACATGCAGCAAACATGGCCATAAGCATTCCAGCAGAGACAGTCCCACTTCTGTTTCACTGTTGGAAAGTGAATCTGTCACCTGCCGGTTTCCTTACTGCCTTGGCACTACGCGCCCTAGCTGCAGAGACAATCGAGGGATCTCCAGAATAAAAATGGGGTCTCTTTCTCTTTGAATGACTGGAATTTCCAGGACTGGAACAGAGAGGTGTCTGGCAAGATTAGCTTATGTTCATGCCTCATGTTTATGACTTAACATGTCTATGATATCGTAGAAATATTAACCAAGCACACAGAGCCGAACTGCAGAGTTAGAGCTGGCCTCTGCCAGCAGGACAAGCTGGGGTATAAGAAGAAAATATCTGACAATTTAGGCAGCTAAAAAAGCGGGCTACCTTGGTTAGCAAAGCTAAGTGTAATATCAGTAACTGGAAAGCAATCGTTGCTTCATTACCAAGATGAAACTTACTCACTAGAACTTGATTTCGTGGCAAGGGAAGAGAAAAGACCTGAGGGTTTTCCCTGGCATCAGTCCTGATGGTTGCACTTTGGACCAGCAACCCACTTCCTCTCTCCTTTACGGGTGATTATAACCTCTTTAATACCAACACATAAATCTCTCACATTTCTTTCCTACCTTTTGGTGGCTGCAAGAGCCTGGAATTCTCAAACAAGTATTTCTTCTTGATAGGCAAAATGACAGTGTCCTTCAAGTCTGTAATAACATCATCTAAGCCTGCAATATCGCTCCAGGTTACCTGACACAGAAAAACAGTATTAGAAATTATGATAGTAGTCCCTGCCAGCAAAAAAATGCCCACAAGCTCAAAAAGAATGCAAGGCCTCAGAAATAACAAAGGACAAGTGATTAAAAAGACTCCGCTCTCAACAATGCAATCCGAGGTTTAAATCACAGAAATATTTTCTCTGTAACTCCCCAGGTACATATATATGACAAATAATGTCATCTGAAGTCAAAAATCAAGCTCTTCCACATCTGAAGCGCGTTCATCGGAGTAACACAGGGAACAGTTTCTTACATGCATGCTGAGTGGGTCCACAAGATGTGCAGCGATACTCATTTCATATTCAGTGAGCTTGACATTCTTCACTCCAATTTGCTTCATTAGTTTTTCAGCCTGGGGTGGGGGGTGGGGAAACAAAACGTCAAGAGAATCAGCAAAAGAAATCGTACACTTAACGCAAAAACTGTTTTTCACAGAAGAGCTATTTGGAGTCTGAAAAGCTTATCTGTAAGTCACATCTGAAAGCAGCTTAAATCTGTCTGGAGCAACATGGTTCTGCTATTTCCTGATGACTTCTTGTCACCTGAGCGAAACTAAGTCACATGTCTCAGTTCCCATCAAATGTCACACCAGCCCTCCCACCACCAAACCCGTGAGTCCTGACTCTGCGATCTCAAAAGCAAGCGGAACAAACATTCAAAGGCGGAGGAGGCTGCTGTGCAGAAGCAGGTCTGCAGGCATACAGGTAACCTTGGGACAAAACCCAATCCATGAATCTCTGTAGGAGTTCCCAAAGCTGATATGGGTATGTTACACTACAAAAAAAGCTCAAGACATCCTTAGGAGCTTTGTCTAGGCTTCGGGTGAAAAGCCCAAAGCTTGTTATTAAATAGAACTCCAGAGCTATTTCACCTGCCTAATTATCTTCATTCAAAACCTGAAAATAACACACAAACTCTAATGAAACATATAATTGTGTTGTTATAAAAAGTATTCCCTTCCCCAACCTCCACAGCACTGTACCAAGGAGAGATTTAGGTATTTTTAAGGGGAGGGAAGATAATTCACTGAAGCCAGTCAGGTTTTTTCCACATATTCAATGTTTTCTTCTTCCCTATTTAAAAGGAAAAGTCATTTGTTGTGTCAACATGCTTTCACAAGTCAGTTTCTCTTTAAACTCAAACTTGTGGGTAAGTCTGACATGCTTTTGGGATACTGCAACCCCTTATATAACAGCTGGCACAAGCACAGTTTGTGAGCACCGATTTCTAAAGCGGGGCCAATTTTTTAACTAAAGATTTCATTAAGAAAAGTAAAACCACTGAAAGGAGAATTAGGTTGCTCAAAATTGCTGTTTGAATCTGGGAAATCTGTGTCAGCCAAACAAACAAACAAACATAAGTTGCAACGTTTCCTTCAATACTTTCCAAAGGAAAGATGTAACTTTTGGTTCTGAAATGCACCTAATACTTTTCCCAGAGCATTAACTCTCATGAATCATACCAGTTCAGCATAAGGAATGAATCTTTGCTTTTTTTTTTTTCCCTCCCCTGCCCTTTCAAGGGTGTTTTGACTGCTACTGGAGATGGGGGGAGAACAGAGGGCGAGGGACAAAGTCCAAGCTTTGTTAAAAAGGCGTTTGGACAGCGGCGCTCGGCTTTGTGACTACAGTCCTTGCCTCTGCTGTTAAGCTGCGAAAAAGCAGCAGAGAATTAAGTTATTTCTGCAGAGAATTAGGTTATTTCTCCTCAAGGTTTTAAAAAGCAACCAAGGGACTGGTGTGAGCATGACTGAACGTGACTGCTGCTTAGCAAAGATGTCAGGAAAAGAAACAGCACGGGGACCACATACGTGATGATAGACACAGCATCGTGCTCCAGTTCAACAGTTCTTCCACCACTTGAAACTCAGAACTTTAACTTGCTGTAAGACCTAAATGCTGAAAACACTAATGGCCTGGATCCTGAGATTAAAAAAAAAACCAAAAAGCAGCTTCTTAAACAATTTACCATTCCACGTGCTTTTGCTGATTACTTTGCTGGTTACTGCAAATCCAGTTTACAGGTAGCAAGTTTCTCTGTACAAACAGTAACGAAGGAGCCAGCGTGTCACAGAAGTATTTATGTGTAAAATCCTACCTGTTTCTGAGCTTCCACTTTCTGCTTCCTGGTTGGATCAATGGCATCAACCATCCATTTAATGGTAAAATAGGTTACGGCACCGAATATGGTTAAACGAAAAATTAATCCCACCACTTCATTCCGGCTCAGGGGACGTGAAAACGCCTCGGCATGGACCATTGTGCTCCTCAGTGCTGAAGAGAGAAGGAACATGAAAGCTGAGAAAATAACCACCTCCTGTTTAAACACCACTTGACAAAAAACTATTTCCCAGGCAGGCGGTGGGCCTAAAGCTTGCCATGAAGTTACAATGGCATCGCTCAACGACAGCACAACCCTACCAGGTAAAGCCACGTTAGGTTAAAACGCATGGCGCTCGGTGTAATCACAGAGTCCTTTCCGCTGTCCGTAAGCGGAGAAGAAAAGGCAGCAACAATTTGAGGCCTTACTTCTTTAGCGGCTCGAGAGCCATCTGGAGAGACCTGGGGGTGTTGATCAGCAGCCAGCTGAACATGAGCCAGCAATGTGCCCAGGCAGCCAGGAAGGCCAACAGCATCTTGGCTTCTATCAGGAACAGTGTGGCCAGCGGGTGTAGGGAAGCGATCCTTCCCCTGTACTCAGCGCTGGTGAGGCCACACCTGGAGTACTGCGTTCGGTTTTGGGCCCCTTGCTACCAGAAGGACATAGAGATGCTTGAGCATGCCCAGAGATGGGCTACAAAGCTGGTGAAGGGTTTAGAAGACAAGTCTTATGAGAAGCAGCTGAGGGAGCTGGGATTGTTTAGTCTGGAGAAAATGAGACCGAGGAGGGACCTCATCGCTCTCTACAATTTCCTAAAAAGGTGGCTGTAGTGAGGTGGGGGTCGGTCTGGTCTCTTCTCCCTGGTAGCTAGTGACAGGACAAGGTGAAACGGCCTTAAGTTGCATCAGGGGAAGTTCAGGTTGGGAAGTTCAGGAAAAATGTCTTTACTGACAGGGTTGTCAGATACTGGAACAGGCCACTCAGGGAGGTGGTTGAGCCTCCATCCCTGGAGGCGTTTGAAAGAAGAGATGTACTCGGTGACATGGTCTAATTAGTGTTGGACCTAGTAGGGCTGGATAGATGGTTGGACTTGATGATCTTGAAGGTCTTTTCACTCTATGATTCTTGATTACCTACGCGTGAAAAGGTCCTGATTTCACTCTTCCCTCAGGAGACCTGCATTTCTCTCAGCTACACAATATCCTAATAAAGGATTACTTGATTTCAGTGCTAAGTTTACATTCCCATTATGACTGACATTTTGTGACTGTTACTGACCCCAAAATGCTAAATCACGGGGACAAAGATAACTGTGCTATTTAAATTTCCTTTTCCCGGAGCGAAAGTTTAAAGGAAAAGCACCCAACTGCCACATTAGGGAGCAACCAACGACTTGTATTGGAGTAAAATGAGGTTAAGAACCGGAGCCCACACCTAGCAGAATATTTGGAGTTATTAATATCGCTGGAACACTGAAAACACTGGATGTGGCACACAGCTATCAGGGGAAAAGGCTGGCTGCTGTACGAGCCAGACCTGGCAAGTACAGCACCTTCGAGCTACGGGACCGTGCTGCAGGGAGGAAAAAATACCTCTTCCTAAAACTTTGAAAAATCACTTGCAAAACTGGGGTCTTCTTTCCTCACCCTACTTCCTCCTCAGCCAGTGGGGTTTCCATTTGAGAATCACCAGTGCACTCTCCTCGTTCGCTGCCTAATTTTCCTGCTTGCAAGGGCAAAATCAGTTGCGATTCCTTTGGCAGCTTCCAACGCTCCCTGGCCAGTTTCCAAAGAGAGCTGTCAGCCAGGGAAAAGCCAGCCTACCTACCGCCAAGATATCCTTGAATTCCCCCTTGCTTGGCTAGCAGTGGCGTTGCGGTGACCCCTATTCAACTCACGGCGCTGCCATACCACAGAGTCTCTTTACAAGGATTCTGCAGGCTGGAATTTGGAGAGGCAGGGCAACATGCTTACCAAAAGACATCAAGGGGCTCGCTACTTTGTTCCAGTGTGGATCATTAAAGCAGTTGGGGGATCTGGTTGGGTTTTTTTGTTGTTGTTAACTCTTCATTCTGTTTAGAAATTTAAAAGGCTGTACCTGCAAATAAAGTTGGCCTGCTCTGGCCAACTAAGCAACTGTCCTCTTAAGGACAGCTTTCATTTGGTAAAACAAAATAAATTTATTAAAATATTCAGTGAACAAGAGGAAAAAAGTTCCCCACCCCCCCAAAAAAAAAAGGAAAAAAAGTCACAAAGCCCCAGGAACCCCCCAACCCCCCCACTGCTTATGGAATCTCTCACCCTGAGTGAGTGGCTATGCACAGGCTCTCTCTTTCACAGGAGAGGATTTTAGGCGTAGCCTTTCCGAAGGAAGCTCTGCTCACCTCAGCTGCCCCCCGCGCGTTCCTGCACCCGCTTTCTGGCGGTTCCCGGGGAGGAGGAGGACAGCGAACCGAGCAGCAACCCCTGGTCCCCGCGGGGTTCAGCCTGCACGCCAGGCCCGCCAGCGCAGAACAGAAACCAAAAGGAAAAGCGGCGCTGCTTCCTGCTCCGCGCCCGCAGCAGCGCGCAGCCGCCCCTAGGAAAC
>VZTU01023453.1:0-174886 GCA_013400835.1 Zapornia atra
CATAATGGCAATCTCTTATCTTTCTAGTATTTTTGGTACTGTTAATAAGCTCAAAGGGGTTATAGAAGGAACTTGAAAAAATATTACTTGATATGACAGATTCATTAAGAAAATCAGAATACAATCTACTTGACTGCACAAGTGCAGTGATAATTGTATTAGAAGAAAAATGAAGTAACATTGCTTGACAATATTTTGTAATATTTCAGATATAAATATTATCTTTTTTCCTGAAGTTTTCTTAAAACTAGCCAAATTATTTAGAATGATAATACAGCGAGTTGAAAACATGTATTTATAACAAATGCTGAGAATCTCTCTCTTCCCTTTTTTTTTGGTTAAATTTATTTTAAACATTTTATACAACATTTTCCATGTCAATATACTTCTGAGCACTTCTGCTCATGCCAAAGTTTTTTACACATGTCACTCAGCCCAATTTATTTGCATACTGTCCTCTTTAGGATTCATGATTTTGCTCATGATATGTACATTCCTATTGTATAGGCAAACAGGATATTATTTAAGAAGGGAACTGGCAATGAAAAAGCTGCAAATGCTAAAATTTACTTGACAAAGTTTTGAATGATTCTTAAAAACCATTGTTTTTTATACAAAAAACATAATATGCATGGGAAGACATATGCAAAGAAAGGTAACAAGTAATAGTTTTATAACATACAGTGATGCAGCCTAATGCTAACTATGTTGAAAAAAGCAGCATCAAGGTAAAAAGGAAAACAAAATTCTAGATTAATGTATCAATCCTCACTGAAGAAGCTCTCTGAGAAAGAACATAAAGATATTAACAGATTATTCTTTGGTTCGCAGCTACTACCTATTATTTCCTATTATATGCCTTCGTTTTACTGAAGTCATACTTCAAATTTGCATGTGCATTGGGAAAGGGAAATCTATATTACACGAACACTGGAAACTAATATATAGCATGAAATGTAGAGCTAATAATTCAACACACACACAAAAATCAGTAACACAACCTTTTTCTCTGGTAATCGAATGACAATTTCATGATTAAGTACTTAACAGAATTGCCATTTTATAAAAAGCCACATTAAAACTACTCAATTAAATGTGAATAACATGTTTTTAGGCAATAAAAACTAAAAAAGAAAGAAAAGAAGACTATAACTTTTTTGGGGCTATATTGGTTGTGGAATATCTTCCAGCATTACTCAGATGATACTTTAAAAAGGCTTGAATATGTTCGTTCCATAGAAAATTTCCACATTTCCTTTATTTAAAATCAATTTGCTATAAAATAAATTTGCTTAATTCGTGCTTATTTATCAGATTACTAAATGCTGGGCATTTAAAATATCATATTCCTGTTAGCTAGAGATTAAAAGGATTTACCCTAACCTTGACAAATACTTATGTCTAGAGCATTTAAATAAGATCTTCTCTGCTGTCTTCTCTCTTCCAGACAAATTAAGTAGAAAAAGAAAATAAACTGAAAGACATGGCATAACTACTGTGTCCTGTGTCAGCAGTAAAAAAAGTAAATTCTTGTTTTCTCTACAGATTTAATCGGAAATAATAGACACATATATATTTGTATATGTAAAGGTTTCTACATGGATTTACTTTAATGCTGTGCTTATGTGGAAGCTATTTTGTTTTAGCAACAACAGAGTCACATGAAAAAAATATATTAGGAGGAAAACAAAAAATATATTAGGAGGAAAACAAAGGACTACACTTGCTTAAGGAAATGCAATTTTAGTACCTAAAATTAAATAGTGCCTTGAATAAAAAAATGTCCAGTCGTGCTAATTCTCTTCAACTGTACTTCTGTCTGGTGAAATTTCTGCTGTCCTCAGTAATACGGATTTTGAGAATTAGCATTTTAAGAATTTAAATAACTGCTGGACAGAATGACTTCTTCTATAGACATCCTAGTTTACCTGGGGTCCTCTTACTGAATTACACTGATGTTGTGGTTTTTTTCTGAGAAATGCCATTGGGTCAGAAAATAAAGCTAAGTGCTTGATAAATTGAATCTGCTATTGCGACACAGTGCTTATCAATAACCGCCTTGCTGTTTGAAAGGTTTGGACAGTCAACAAAGAGATTGCAGAGATGCTGGACAGCTTGTCAGAACTGAATGGAACACACTTGCCCCTCTCTCTGGCATACGCTGTCCTCAGAGAGAGGACAGCTCTGTGTACCTTCCTCACGCGGCTGAAATGAACAGGGCCACTATCCCAAGTGAAGTGAGATGCTTTACATCTAGAACCTGCAGCGTTCAGTAAAAGAAACTATTCATTTTAAAATTTATACTCTAGGAAGGCTTTGTTACTTTTGATTCAAAGGTGTCCCGTAGCACTCTTTTGGGTACAAATCCCAGTACGCATGAAACATAACAATTCAACACTGGTCATCTGACAGCCAGAATACCTGGGTTGGGGAATAGATTCTGGTTTCTTGGCTCTGGGAGAGAGTATGCTGAGCGTGCCATGACCCAGAGTGGTGGGTTGGTGAAAATCCTCTGTCATCAGTCACACTGAAGCTTGGGGCCGCCCACTGCCATAAATCAATCAATCAGTCAATCATTTATTAATCAGGTACTTGCATTTTCATAGTTAATATAATAAATATGGGCTCTAGACAATGCCTTTTCTATAATGACAATCTAGTTTTATATTACAGTTGGGGGGGGTTACCTTAAATTAATCCACCTTCTTTCTAAAAGAGTGACATATTAATCTGAAAAAGGCCTTGCCTTTTTTAGAAATAAATTAAGCCCTGCTTAAAGTTCAGCACTGCAAAACGCATATGCTCATGAACAATCCGAGCACATGAATAGTTCCTCCAAGTCAAGCCCTCTTTTTGAGGAACTATTATTTCTCTGGATTTGGAATTTAGATCCTTAATGTAGGATTTAAGTTCTGCACAGACTTTTTCACTAGACAAATTTAACCTAAAGACAGCGTTTTTCGGGGGAATGTCTGGCTGATGATAACCTTTCCAGAAGAAAATCCAAATTATGTCTTCCAAGTCTACATGATAGCACGATGTAATTAACATTTTAAAAGGGTGGGTAGGTATATTTTACCTAAGAAAGGAGTTTAGATTCTAAAACTCCTTGACTAGGGTTTTGAAGTTTATTGCTGGCAATTTTCATGGAACATTTAGCAATAAAGGACCTTCTCACAAAGTCATCATTTTATTATTCTGAAAGTCACATGAAAAGAGAGTGCTCTTCTAGATCCTGACTGACTTCACTGCTTCTAAGGCTTTGAGCAACTCTAAGTATCTTTTCCAGCCAATGACAGGCAAGGCCATCTTCTGAGTGACTACTCTGACTTCATTAAATGCATGTCACAATAGTATCCCTGTTGTAAATGGCACACTACGCACTGAAGGATGACTGCCTTTAACAGCTTCCCTGGTTTCAAATAACTGGTTGTGTTTTTATTCGTATGGGAGGTGAAGAGGACAAACATTTCTATTATTCTGTGCAGAACAGAAATCTACAATAATAAAGAGAAAAGAAAAATAATTTCTACAAATTGTGATCTCTACTTTTATACTGGAAGATAGAATAAGTGTAAACATAATGATAGAATGTCAACATATTTTGCTGGAGCCTAAATGGTTAGGCAAAGCAAACCAATTAATAGAAAACATATTATTCCTGACAGTTCCTCCAGCTCTTTAATATTACACACATTTAATGCTAATTGAAGCTTGGGTTTAGCTAATAAATTTTCTTTCATGTTAACATTTTGCACAAGCCCTTTGCTCAAATTTCCTCATGTAATTTAACAAGCTATCTGTGTTTAAGAGTAGTTGGTTATTTTCTTAAATATTGAGACCGAGTTTACCAGCTAATGGAATTCTGCTCTCTTACAGTTACACCTGTGTACTTCAAGGTGTCCCCAAATGTTCAACCATTTAATACCCTAGAAACTGGAGTGGGGTCTAGTGGTCCTCACTTGGAAACAGGTGTCTTAGAATTACTTTGGTAGCTGTTTTCAACTGGTTTAGTTGGCTGGAGACAGTAAGTGACATTTAACTCTCCCACTCACTGTATGGGTTACCAAGGAACCTGAACACATGTGGAGTACAGTGAGTCTGAAGCACAGGGATCAGTGGGACAGCTCACCTACCTGCTTTTCATAAGTGCTGAACCACTGACCCACCCACAGGACTACGGGACCATTAAGCACTTTTGAAAAGCAGATTTTAAGTATTTTGGAATAGACTCCCCAAATCAGAGGCAGATAAATGATCATTTGTGGAAATCTAAGTAGGAAGAGGCTCTTTACTGAGAGGGAGGTCGGGCACTGGAACAGGCTCCCCAGGGAAGCAGTGACAGCACCGAGCTTGGCTGAGTTTAAGAAGCATCTGGACGATGCGCTCAGTCACACGCTCTGACTTGGCTGGCCCTGGGTGGAGCCAGGAGCTGGACTCAATGATCCTTATGGATCCCTTCATAGAATACCCACTCAGGTATTCTATGGTTCTATGATTCTGCAAGTCTTATTTTGTAGAGAACAATAAAGTTAGAAAACGACATGACATTGAAGTCACTCTTTGGGAGACAATATTTCATCTACTGGTGAAAGTTGTGATGATCACTGCTTTCCTACTTGCTAAGCTTTAGCAATATTTAGAAACTAATTGCACTAAATCATCCAAATATTGTTTATATGGGGCTGAACCTGAACCTTGATTTCATCTTGGTAGGAAGTTTTCAGATCAGATTTCTGTTTCAGCCATTGCTCTTCATATAAAACACTATTCCCTGTGAAGTACCTGCAAGTTAAACTCCTGGGATGACTGAATTCATTGCTTCTGCTTGGTCTGTCAAAGTTTGGTGGTTTTTTTCTCCCTATAATTTTATATAACACTTATGCTTTTTATAAGCTTTCTCCAAAGCACAAGCCTATAAAGGACAGTAAACACTGTCACCTCACTCACATATTGGAACACTAACTTTCAGTGCCTTTTCCATGCCAGCTCTGTCAGGTCTATGTGTTCCACTAAACCCACAACACAGCTATGAACTGGAAATCCTACTATACTTGATAGTACCCGTAGTGGAATGTACAGAGAATGACATTGCTCCACAAAAGGAGTGTGTAAGGTATTGTGGACTTTACAGAGCTTTCCAAGTGGAAACTGAGCCAACAAAGCCAATGCTCCCCTCCTCCTTCTGTAGTTTGCAGCTCAAACTTTAGGAAGTCAGAAATCTATGCATCATTCTCTCGCACCAGAAAAGCTAGTGTCCACCTAAGCATGCTTTCTAGAGAATAAAAAGCTATTTGAGAGACCAAGAGTTCAAAGAGTGCAATTCCTGTTGCATTAGCTATTAATAAAGAACGTTCCTGCTCCAGCAAACTGAACAAAAGCAATAAGAAAACATTATTTTTTATAGGATCTTGGGAGTCCTGGGACACACTGGATGCTGCAGACTGCTTAGCCAGTCTGCCCAGTAAAGTTCAATTTGCTGCAAAAGTTTCAGCTCTTGCTTTTGAGGCCCTACAGAAAGGACCTATGAAATCAGTATGTCCTTCTTATTGCTTTCACTGGGTGGAGGATCAGCCCACTGTGGAGAAATTCCTGGATGCCAGAACTCTGAGCTCTGGACTGTCAGCTACGGTGCTTGCAGGGTTTGTTCTGTCCATCTCTTCTACCTTTCTTTTTAAGCACAGCACATGGGCTAGCCTGAAACTCTTTTCCAGAAACACCTGTATCTCTAGCTTAACTTGCCTTACCAGATTTAATTTTCTATGCTTTCTACCTCACCGACTTGTGGAATAGTTTTGCATTTTCCAGGATAAAAGAAGATGGAAAGGACCTTAAATTTTTTGTGTTGTCAAATGAGAGCTACACTATGACCTTGAGAAAGGGTATGTTGCTTGATTTGGTCAATGAAGTTAACTGAACTTTCGGGAGTTGCTGCTGTACTTTTTGGCTTTGAATGGACCAAAGAAATAGGCAATTATCTCTCAGACACTGCAATCTGTGCACACTACTATTCTTCTTAAGGAACATAGCTGAAGCTAGCACCCCGAAATCTGTTAAATTTGGGCTATTGTTTATTCAACAGTTGATTCTGACAGTGTCCTTAGAGGCTGCTTAATTTAGGTTTCACTACACAGATTTGTTAATGCTATAGCCTTGGTTAAAGCTGGAGAGCTTGCTCATCCACGATGGGATTGGAGCAGGCAGGAAGTCTTGCATTGCTTAGGGCAGCCCTGCTACTGGCAGGAGGTGGGAGGCTAGTTTCTGACTCCTGCATTTCCCTCCGCTTCACAGTTTATCGGAGAGTGCTGCAAGTGGCATATTGGTGACTAAGCACTTCTTGGTTTTTGGTCCTTCCCTGGTGTGGCAAGTCCTTACGTGGCCACATCAATCCCCAAGTCTAGATGGGCTTTATGTCAGTGAGGGTTATATTTTGCCAGCTAAGGGATGATTCTTGTGATGTCAAGCAAAATTAGAAAAACGAATGAGGTTTTCAAATTTTTGCTGATGCAATCATATTTGGAAAGAAATTACTACTGCTCTGCCAGTATTATTTTGCCTTCTTTCTCCATTAATACAAAGGCTAATAATTCTTTTCCTCTCTCCTTACTTACTTTACTGTAAACGTGCAGCTCCAAATTATACCACAATTCAAACTATTTGGTTATGCTGTTCCTCAAACTGTAAGTGCTGCTACTTTTTCTTAAATATCATGCAATGCCTGTAATTCCCTTGTATTACAATACAAGATTGTGCCTCTCTGCAGGCCTCCAATTCTTTGGAAGCAATTGTATAGGTACTTCGGTACCTGGGAAGAAATTGCTGATGGTTATGTAATGGGATTGACCTGCACTTTAACAAAAGGCCATGCAAATGCAAGATACTGCAAAGCACGGATCCTTTTACACTATCAACTGTGTGTTCACTTGTTTTTATGAGCACATGTATTTTAATGGGACACAAGAAAGGCTGCATTCACCCAGTATCTTTATATTACATAACTAGCTGTTTATTAGTATAATGCAAACTTTTCCAATTTTCTTATAATACAAAGATTATTTCCCCAATAGTGGTGAAACTCAGGCAGCGTAACAGACAGCCTACTCTCTACATGTTTAATAAATATTATGGGTTTTATAAAGATTAATGCACGTCTTTTAACAAAGGGGAGTATCTTAAATTAACTATCTGAACATTCTGATGAAAAGAAACCTTATTTATACAATGCTCAGCAGCATAGGTAATGGCATATAATGAATATACGGAGAAGTAGTAGAGACTGACCTTCATTTTAAGATTTTGTGAAGCCTGTAGGAATTAGCCAATATAGAGATTAATTAAATGCCTCTGAAGAATATAGACGATCTGTTTGCTCTGAGTGTCCTGGAAGCTACCTCAAAGGCTAGCTAGCCTGCCCTATTTTCCACACCACAAGTATGTATTTGTGGCCGCAGAGAATGTTCTTTTGAGCATGCAAGGTACTTAGTACCCAAGCATGCTTAGGATGCAAGAACATTATCAGGCACTCGCATTGGCAGCCAACAGAATGTCCTTTACATAGCAGTATACTCAGCAGCCGTGCAGCACATAGATTACCTCACGCATGGAGCAACCCCAGAAACTGCTTTTCCATCACAGCTTATATATACAGACAGAAGGTTGGAAATGAGCCAGACATTGTAAGAACCTCTAAGAGATTATGGTGCAATAAAGTTCAGCCTCTACAGTGCAGCCACCCACATGCACGGAAGTCAGGCTGTGCACACTTCCAGTGTGACTGCCTCGTGTCAAGAAAAGCCTACTCTAGCTCATGTTTGTTCCCACCTCTTAATGGGACAGTTGAGTACCAGCTCGTTACTTGGAACATCTTCACATATGGTATCCCTAGGGCTGCCAAGGTTGATTGAAAAGACTGTAAGTGAACAATGGGAGAGACTCAATAACCATCTTCCTTACTCCTCAGACTTGACACAAGCCGGGATGAGGCATGCAAAAGAACAGCATTTCAAACAGAAGGTCAGCTTCTGCCAATTTGAGATTTGGTGCAGACGTTTCGTGCAGCTAAGTTCTTTTCTTGTGCAAAATACATACAGCACAGACAATATTGCTGTGAACCTTCCCTACTTCACAGTTCTTATGCCTCAGCCTCAACTAAGACCTGAACTTTGCTGCCACATCAAGTCTTAGCTGTCTTTGTTGATATTGCAAATACAAATATCAATTAGATCAGGTGTGAAATTCCATGTAGCAAGAAGAACTTGGGAACTAAATCTGCAAGGTATTACTCACACGGAGTACAATTCAGTTTGGAAATATGCAGCAAGAATGACTTCAAACATTGCCATTTACTAAGTAGACATTTATGTTTTACAAGCTATACTGGACGTTATATCACAGGATATTGCAATTCATTGTTAAGAGATTAACGGGCCTGTGGGATTGGTATGGTACAGGCTCCACACACTGTCTGAAAACCAGGTATATGTATATATACTACTGTATGCCAGCCGAATAGAAGTGAAGCTATAGAGTTTCATCTCAGCTCCACATATAACTGGTCCCTGAGCACCACTCCTTCAGATACTCTTGTTTGCAATCTCATGAGGAAATTTGGGAGCTGACATGCTGGAAATCTGGTAACCTCCTTAGGACAGGGTAGGGAGGTGTAAGAAGGAAAGGTACAGTAGGAGAGTTTGCGTAAGTTTGTTTATGAACAGAGGACTCCAGGGATGTCAGATCCAGCACTTTCTGTATGAAGTCTTTCAAAAATCCAACTCACATCCCCTTTTCACCACCACATGTATTTTCAAAAGTTATTTCTGTTAGAAGTAGAGACAAGGGCAAAACTCGTATCTCCAAGTATCTGAAATTTTAAACTACGTGAATTTCCAGTTCACATAAATGTTTTGGTATCAATTCTCTCAACCCCCAAATTTGTGTAACCATATAAAAGATGATAAATCTTGAAAAAAAAGCAAGCCTTACCTTCTTGTAGAGACTTCTCAGGTCTCTGTACTGCCACATGCTATTGAGGACCTGAGATGCTGCTTTCACCACTTTTGGCGAATGCCTGTTACATACATATATTAGAAAGGGAGAGAGAGAAAAAAAGAGTGAGGGAAAGACTGTTAAATACAAGACTCCCTTCATCCTAATTTTCATATGCATTGCTATGGATTTAAACCCACAATTAAAGTGTGTTTCAGATCATCTTTGGTTTAAGATCAATGTGTTTATAAGCAAGGATAATACATTTCATTTCTATAGTACTAACTATTTAGCGAGGAGGAAAATATGTGTTCATTAGCACACTGAGAACAAGGATTCATGCTGAGAGCAAAATAAGAGGAATGGGAGAGGCAGCAATCAGCAAAACTGTTGAGGACCCATCTGGTACTATGTACATTTAAGAAGATGTCCTGGCTACAACTTTTGGCATAAAGGACAACAAGTTAGAGCCAGAGTTTCGTTTTCTATAAGCTGCCAAACTGCAACTCATGACAGCATGCTCAATGCAGTAAGTGCCTCTTAGCAGTGGCCAAAAGAAACATTCTAGATGGGTAATGAGAACTGGTTTTACAGTGCAAAGCCAAGATGCTGAAATACAACTGATTATATAATGTCATGGCAAATTTCATTAGGAATCCAAATGAGGGCTTGCATCTTGCTCACACAATTACCTTTTAATGACAGCAATGTAATGTTGTGTTGAAAACCATATATAACTTCACATGGACTTTCTCTTCAGAAAGATTTTGCAAGAAGCTCTAAACATCTGTTATAATCAGTTGGAGCAATCTATTCCTCTTGGGATAGGTAACTTTAAAAAAAAATAATCAGAGAGTATTCAGCTCACTGCAGAAGGGTCAAATAGAAAAGGACCAGGAAGGTAACCCAGCCCACTGAGGAAGAATACGCTGTGCAGTTAAGTCCCTCTGCTGTACCAATAATATACGTAAGCAGCAGAGTGTTAGGAAACCTTGTAAAGGACATAGTCTGGACAGAGGGTTGTTAGTGTTTAGGAAAGTCATTGAAGTGATTCACATTTTACTCAAAAAGGCACGTGGATTGCAAAACCAAAGAGAAACCAGAATAACAGCAGCATATGTTACTGGTTTGGGCTGGAAGTCTTCTCAGGAGTCAGACTCTGGTGCATCCTGAGACCTCTGAGAAAGACTATCGGTAGGCTGACACTCAAGCTGGTAAAACAGTGTTCATGACACAACTGATTCAATTAACTTATACACTATTTTCCTAGTCTTTTGTTTGGTGGTTTTTTTTCCTATTTTCTCCTCCCCCCACCCCCACCTCTCACCCTGAGCACAGCAGTAGGTGGGTAACTGGTGAGTAAACAGGTATTTGATAAATGTTCTCAAGCACTATTCTTTTCATTATACTCCCAGCTGTAGGGGTAGGGTGTTGGTAGCATAAGAGTGACCAGAAAAGTAACCGCACCACCTGTACTGAGAGTACTGAGGAGAAGCAGGAGTGAAGTGAAGCCAGTATAGGCTTGGCCAATACGACCTTATGAACACCAGTTCTCTTGTGTTGTCATACAGGGAAAGTGCTCAAGCCCTGGCCAAAGGCTAGCTTGGCCAGCCCCATGCTCCTGGCTCTGCTGTGGATGCATGGCCAGGTTAGTAACCTGCACTTGCAGAAGCGTATGTTTCATATTGGACAAGATAAATTCATACTGAAACACTTCACTGTATTAATTGGAGTATGCTGGAATTTCTTATCAGCTCACGAACCAGCCATTCTGATTTTTAAATAATGGGTTACCTCTACGAAACCAAACCAAAGCAATGGTGCAGAATTCTAACGTTTCTGGAAGTTGAAAAATGAAACTTTCACTTAAGATGGGCATTTGTAGCACTGTGAGTTGACAGGTTTTCTTGTTCTAGAACTGCGTAACTTGCAGCAGTAGTATCACAGAATCGCAACTCAGGGTGCTGGAGAGGAGGGATACGTTATCATGGTTTGGGAGGGCATTTTGGAATTACTCAATGCTACCTGGAACAAATACTTGCATTCAACATAGATATGTCTTTCACAGTTATGAGGGACACTTATACAGGGAATTATACCCTTGGGTACTCCTAAAACTGCCTGTGATACTTTGAAAATTCCAGACTCAACAGGTACTTGGTAACCTCTAACAGATAATGAACAGGTAGAAAAATGCATTAGTCTGAGGAAAGACACATTCAACTAAAGAGAAATGGATATAAACCTGGTTGCAGTATCAGTGCATCTGATCTATGAAATATAAATCAAAACCTACACAGATTTAATAATAATAAAACTGCAAATGTAAATAAATCAGCAGAGCATGGGGAGTTCCAACAACTGCAGTCACACTGTTATGCTACTACTTCTTATCCTTTACAATTAGAATGTGAGAATGTTTCAATAATGAATTTGATGTGAAAAGAAAATGGTGACAATAGAGGAAAAGATGTGACTAAATTATATTGGCAATGCTCTGATCACATAGACGAGCATGAGTTCTCATATCAAATGTAGGGTGCATACATCTTTCCTTCAAGTGATAGCTGGGCTTTGTGTGGCTCTTTTAGAGCTCTGATGCTGCAGTAGGCTGTATGATGACAGCTTCGAGTAGGTGGACTGATGGGTTTAGTACACTAAAGGCTTTTTGTTTTCAAACTGCAATAGTCCCATTGCACTACACTTCTGCGGGTTGACAAATATGAGAACCAGGCTATCTGTTTTAGGCAAAAGAAGGATAAAGAGTGAACTCTTCATGAAGAGTGTGCACATAGGAAAACAGACAAGATGAAACCATAGCTGCTCTGAAAATGTCACAGTCGTGTGTACATTTTTTGCCTGTTTTGGTGCCTCACAAAGTAGCCTGCAGGTATCCTAATGCTCTCTCAGAAGCAAGGTATTGGGAAAATCCATGGACCCATGTTTCTACTATGCTCCACTTTACCAGCAAGCTGGTGGCAAAGAAAAGGGTGCTGTGAAGAGGGACAGTGACTTTACAGTCTTCGTTCTCAGAGCAAGAGGAGCAGTAACAGAACTGTGCTGAAGTCCCTTCCTTTTACAGGATCCCTCCACCTCCACGTCACCCTTTCTGCAGGGTTCGGTCCAACAGCTCTGGTCCCTAATGTTTTTCAGGATCTTCTGGAAGGGCTTAGAGGTAGTGGTTACTGTAGATAATTACTCTTCCTTACACTGCACATGCAGTGCACTCCGTGCACTGCTGAGGGTATGTCAAAAATAAACCACGGCAGAAACTTTTGATATTGGTATTGTCTGTTTCCTGCCATCGTTCACAAGGGGCATATGATTTCTGCTGAAACTAAAGTGTTCAACTCAGGACCACACAGAGGAGGCAAACACATTCAGGACTAGTAATAACTACTGGGGATGTTAAAAAAAGGTGCAAGGTGATTTGCAAAACATACTTGTCTCCTTTACTCTTAGATATGCCAACCAGTTTCTCAATGCCGCCTGCGTCTCGTAAGGCCTTGGCATTCTCCATGTTTTTAGTGATGACTTCATGCAGAGTGCAGCAAATGGCAGTAACGGTGTCATCAGACATGGCCTTGCTTGCTGAGCTGTTGCTGTTGTTAGCTCCTGGCAGTCGGTGGACCAGATCCCTCATGGCATACTTGCCTTTGTTGAAAGAAAATGAAGGGAGAATTCAGAAGACAGAGCAATAAAGGGTGGTGGAGAAGTACAGGGAAAACACGCAAGACTATTAGCACTGTTTGCATCATTGCATGTAATCTAATTGGCTACTGATACTATTTTGGAGCAAGGCACATTTATACGATTGCATGTTCAAACATTTCACACATCAGGGACTCTCTTAGTATTTTCATTTTACATTAGTTGGAGACTTCCAGCGTGGGCTACATCATGCCCTTAGAAGAATGAAATGATGATAATAAAGGCCAAGTATACGTATGAAGATAATGTGAATACCACCACTTACAGAGCTTGGCTTGGCTCCCATCACACAACTCATAACTCAAGTTACCGTGAACACAATGCGCATCAGCTGTTAGAAACACTACAGTGAAGGCAAAGCCAACGACGACATTATTTGTGAAAAAGTCTGCTCTGAAGGACCTATTTCACCAAACAAGGTTAATTCTATACTACATGCAGTAGTGTAACTAGGCTTATTACGGTTTCTATGACTTCATGGCTTATTCAGTACTCAGAGTTGACACGGCGCTGCATCCTTAGTTGTATGCAGGGCACTGACCAGAAAGCAAGCCTTTTTGACATCTATTTCTGCCTGACAATTAGTAAGGCCTTATCTTATATAATGCTAATTTCTAGAAATTAAAATCTCCTAAAACGAAAGGTGCAATGGATTTTTTAAATGGTCACACTGAACTGAAGACATGAAAATGATATTTTGTTGATTATTACCTTTTTCATGATTCAATGAAAAAAGATTATTTAAAAGTTGCACCTGAAAGTCACGCAGGGCTTAAAAAATGTAAAAAAAAAATGTAGTAACAGGTATATGAGAAACCTCACACCAGTTCTAGATGGTCACTATTGTAAAATGGCAGCTCAGTCCTTCAACAAGATGCAGACAAGATCAGAGAGAGTGAGGGCCTGATGAAGTTGTTGCTGAGGTCAGTGAAGGAACATCAAATCACCTTCAGTGCAGCTGTGCTACGAATTTGCATACAGCAATCACCATGAGAGTGTGTCATGCAGGATGAAAAGGACAGGAAAATTGGGAAAAATAAATATAATTAGTAATCTAATCTACATTACATTTTATGAATGAAATAATCAGGTATGATTATTGTATATGATATGATAATTTAATCAGATTTTCTGATAACTTAAATCCTGATCAATTAGTATTTATGAGTACTTATTAAAAATATTATTTCTGAATTCATAAATTTAGTTGTGCGTATCCATGTCTGAAAGCAGAGGTAAGAGGAAAATCACATCTTAACTATAAAATGTTCCAGTATTTTTATTTCTCACTATTTGCCTGCTGTGGTAGAAACACAGCCAGTTGTTTGGAACTGAATATTCTTAGTAGAGATAAAAAGTACAGTCTCTGCACTGGAATGTTAAACTTAAAGGTTATCAAAGAGATTTTGTGGTAATATTAGATCTTTAAAACTCTATGATGTAAACCCACTCCTGATTTATAAGAAGCATTAACAACAAAATGTGTACAGCGGTATTTGAATCTTACTCGTGTGCTCTAATTCAGATATAAATCTTGTCCTCAAAGATCTTTACTTCTTTGAAGTTAAGATATAATTGGCCATTTGCATTATCGGCTTTTCAGGAATAGTATTAATATCAGGTGTAGTATGGAAGTTAACATCACTCTCTCTTTTAGAAATGGTTTGTTTGAGCAAACTGAAATTCTTTTTTTTTTCCCCTACAAATGCTTGACACACCGTTCAGGAACAGCTTGAAATGAAATTATAATTGCATCTGTTTGTTGTATGTAATATGAACACGTTAATATTTGCTTATCACTTACAGTGCTTACTTCAGGCTGTAGCATATAGTAAATTAAGCTTGTGTATATTAAAAAAAACCCAAAACCCAACCAAGCCATCACTTGCTGCAGCTTTTACTCATGCTTGCCACTGGTCAAGAGCATCTATGAATCCGTATGTATCAATCAGGTCACTGAGACTTTCTGCTTTACCCTGTACACACATCCAGAACAGACCAATGTCCCTCATTTCTTTGGTATCTCTCTTTAAGTGCAAAGGAGTGTCTCACTGGTCCTCTGGTGGATCTGGATGACAATGATCATTCATTCCATTAGCAGCCAAAGACCTTGTGCCTTGGCTCTGGGTATAAAGGAATCCCGACAGCTGTCTCAAGCGGAGTCCTTTCCTGGAACTGTCCTAACACTCCAGGCAACACTATTCCTGCCAGTACACATGCCTAGGCACACAAGATGCTTCTCACGATAAGTTAAAGCTCTGAAGGAAAACTAAAATAAGCAGTCAAACAAGGTATAAGCATTCCAGACATGTCAATGCTCAGAAGCTCTACCATTTCTGCTGTGCACACATAGTCATGAGAAGTGCAAATCAGTGTCAGATACTTCAAATCAGGAAACCAGGCTTGTTGTAGGTAACACGTAACAGTGGGATAGTGGAGCACCCCTTATTCAGAGCAACTCTAGTAATTCTATCTTAACACTACTATGCGATTCTTCATTAGTTGCATATTTAAACAAATATGTATTCTGAGTGTTTTTGCGTTTTCTCCTACAAACTGCATCAAATATAGCCTTTGGATACAAGGTGCCAGCAGACTCAGCGCACATTTTGTAGACCTAAAATCTAGCGAGCGTACTAAAGCTGTGGCAGCTGCACAAACCAGTGTCCGGTTTGGAGACCCCTGCCTTTCAGAACCTGTAATGACAATGCCAGGGCAGGTGCTGTCTGTGGGGGAGATGGGCTTCTTCCTCCTGGGCCTGTCCCTGGGGTTCAGTGAAAGCCAGAACTGCCACCTCCAACTGTGCTGCTCACATGTGCCCTGCACAAACAGGCATCACGGCTCACTCTCCCCTTCCAGAGGCTGACCCCAAGGTGGCACATCAGCTGGAAGAAGAGGGGAGTGGCTGGGCTTAGTTGATCTAAGCTACCATTTACAGAGTCTTAAAAATCTATTAACAAGTGGAACTGTTAACCTATTTTCTGTGGTTTTTGTACTTTGAACACTTTGCTAATTTGAAAGTGTATTTGGGATGAGAAAAAACCCTACCTTAGCCATAAAAATGTGTCGTTACTTCAACTTAATTCAAAACATATGTACTTATATTGAAAAAGCAGTAAATTTGCTTTAATATAGAGTTTAATGGACGTTAAAAGTTAAGGAGTATTTTCTATACTGCAGAAAACTTTCCACAGTAACTTGTTTGCATTCCAAATGTGCTTTCCAAAACTGTACCTACATTGAGTTAATAAATTACTGTACTACATTCACAGCAAAAGAACCAGTTATCAGTTAACTTCTCTTATCCCAATTGTGTTCCTGCTGCTTTACAACAGACATGAAGAGAAGTCAGGCTTTCTAGCATTAGCTATAGCAGAAAGCCTGCTCTAGTTTAGAGTGGTGTAACTGTTGAGTAATGCCAACAAAAGCCCAGCTGCTGCTACATCAGCCTGACATAGCTGACAACACATGTGATCCCTGACTTCTGCATTACAACCTGCAGAGCGTTTGCATTTAGAATGCATTTTTCATTCCAGAACCTCTTCTGGAAGCAGACTGAAACTCACAATATAATGGAAACTCATCTTGTATTGTCAGCGGTTTTATCTAGCACTATTAGTAGGAAGGGTGGGGAATTCAGCTTATAGCTCAAGAAGCCTCCTTGAAGTGAAGAAGTGAGAACTGATAAGTGTTCTGGGAAGAGAGGAGTATGTGTATGGTAATGATAATAAAATAAATAGCATTGTTAATTTTCATTAGGGTTCATACTGCTTCGATCTACAAATAAGCTGATTTTTTATTTGAGCAATATTACACATTGTAAGACCAAAAACTGATTTGATGCTTTTAGAGAGGATTTACATAATATGATTAAACATAACCAACAGCTTGACAAGGAAAAATCCTGGGTTTTGGTTCAATTTCACTCATAAATTAAGAAAGACATTACATAGCCACAATTTGTGGGCAGCATCACAGGAAAGGGGTTGTCTTGTAGGTGTTTGGGATGCAGTTTTCTGCTTTTAAAAATTATTTTTCTAAGATAAGTCTCCCATCACTTTTTATTGAGATCAGGATTCATCTATCACCATAGACTAATTCTTTGTAAGATGATAACATTTGCTTACTAAACATTTCAACAACATAGACTTAACATTTTTTCCTTTGCCTGATAAAGCCTCATTAACACCTCAGTACCTGCCTCCCTTGCTTAATTCAGGAGGCTTTTCCCTTTGTAGGATCAAACTAATAGCCGTCTTAAGAAAGATTCTGCCTTCAGAGCAAAACCGTAGAGCAAACTATTCTTCTGGTAGATTTAACAAGAGCAAAATCATCACAGATAAGGTTCCACTTCTGGAAATACTTCCCTACCATTGCCTTGAGCCAAACTCACTGCTGATTTAACCCCATTGACTTCATTTCCATTTTCACTCATCTCTGAAAAATGGCTCTGACACATTGGCACATTTATTAAGTAGTTTTGACATGGTTCCTAGTTTGAGAGAACAAGACTAGGAAAATTAACCGACTGAAAACACAAGAAATCTCAAACAGGTTTTAATTCCAACTACAAATCCTGTCCTACAGGTAGGGCTTGCTCTAATAATAGTATCGCATTACCTTTCCCCCCGGCGCCCCCAAAGATACCAAATAATTCACATCATCTAGTTAGATAATATAAAACCAGCAAAATGCCACCATGCTTTGCTGCAGTGCTACAGATACCTATTCTAGAACTCCTGGTGTCTGTTACCTCACAATGAATGTGAATCCTGTTCTCTTTGTTCTAACATGTGCACCCCACTTAAATTTATGGACCTGTGGGGTTTTGTGGTTTTTCATCATTCTTGTGTCTTTAGTACCATTCAGCTTTAGCATTTCACTATCTTCATGGAAGTAGTATTGCAGGGAGAGCTTTTATTATTACTTTCAATCATTACTTAATAAATATGCCAAAACTGTCTACTTAATTCAGATGGAACAAATTTTGATCATGAGTCAGTGTATTCAACTGATAGTCTAATAAATTAGTGTGCATTCATCACATGATAGCAGTGGCAGAAATGCCACCACCGTATCTGATAAATAGTTCATTTGTGCACCACACTTTCTCTTGTGAGATACCCTTCTTTTAAGGTGTAACTGATACTCACTACTGGCAGCAGTGTAGCTGCTGAAAGTGCCCCTCAGTGTCCGTCTGCTTCTGTTCCAGAGGAAATCTGTACCTCCTCTGAACACTGGAAATCTTCTAATACTTACTGACGTGCAAGAGGAGGGGTAAGAGCCCACAACCCTCCCCCCATAAAAAACCCACCTTAGTACCATATGTGAATTTGTGTGAATCTGTAGCAAATTTTTTACTCAGACTGCCTAGGCAAAAAGATATTTTGTAGGCATCAGAGTAGCAGTGAATCCTGTATGGTTTAAGATGGTTAGGGTTTGATAGTTTCCATAGGAAGGTTTCCTTCTGCCACTGAAACACTGGAGCTACTACCCTGAATTTTAAAGGAAAAATAGGTTGAGGTAAGAAATGCTGTCAGACTGGGTCACTTTTTGTGGGAAAGAGGAGGCAGCAAACCCAAGAAGATGCAGCAGGGTAATGCCAGAGCTGTTGTGTCAGCAGCAAAGGCAGTGGTTGCAAGGAGACAAAGCTGTATTTTTGAATGCAAGCAAGACTGCAGTACTGAAGTTGAGAGAGACTTGTCCCTGATTGCTCCTCAGACTTTGGGGAGCACCAGGAAAGATGTAGGTGAGTCAAGACCAAGAAGAAATCTGATGTGGCAATTTATAGAGGAGAACCCCCATTTCAGAAGATATAGCAGGACAAACTGAAATAAGGGTCATTCACCATCACAAAGTTTAATGCCCTCTCACTCAGCACTGAATGACATGACTGCCTCCGGACAGGCTTTTCACTGCAGCCACTCAGCCAATTACTTTGCTGTTGACCCCACTCTGTAACATATAGTCTGTAGCACCGCTGACTGCAGCGCACATTGCATGGGAAAGAACTGCATGTCACAAGGGTTGGTATACAGCAACTCTCCCTTCCCTCTGTCTAGTGACTTCTGGTTTGACACAACGTAAGCTGTTGACATAGGAGATTTATGAAACTCAAAGGCAGTGGGTACTGTCAAGCCCACATCGCCTGGCCAGGGCTAGCTAATGGTCTGTGATGCCGCTCATCACAACAGATTGGTTTCTGGTTTCTCGTTCCTAAGACCACTATGCATGAAGTAGCATTGGAAGAGGAAAGTGGAAGAAACCCCTGAGTGGTAGGACTGAAAAGCATGTGCCCAAAAAATGCATCGGCCCCACCACTTCTAGAAAGTGTCAGAGAACTGAGGATTTTGGATCAGTTTGGGATTTAGGTATGAAAGGAAAGGCTAAACCACTTATAGGGATGTAGAGGGACTAACAGATGTCCAAATTCCCTCAGATACTTGAGATATCTGCACAGTTAGTAGACCTATAGAAGATACACAGTCTTCTGGAAAAGCAGATGGAGAAAACAGAGGATACCCTATGGTCTTCAATGCTTATCCTTAGGCACCCGAATCTCAATGATTGGCTGAAAATGGTTTTTAGGTACCCAAGTCCTTTTATTTTTTATGTTAGGGATGTGCAAAACCATTTGTAATCTCTGGCACTTCAGAGGAAATGCATATGAAGATATTTCACTACATGTTAATTGTCTACAGTATTGCAATTATCCCTATCAAAAAAAATTATCACCTCGGCTCAATCACTTGTAAGGGAACAAGGGATGAGTTAACTTAGACTGCTTTGAGTAAGCACCTCAAAACTTGTGGGCTGGAGCTGCTGCTTTAGCTGATTCACATTAAGCCTAGCCTGACAATTAAGTTGGAATAATGAGTGCTTTGAGCTAAAGAACAATGCTGTATTTCACCTCCTTTACAGGTTTATTTGAACTTAAATTTTAAGGCTCTGTGGAAATAAATTATTTTAGAAAAGACAGAATAAAAGCCGTTACACACACATGCCCTCCTGTGACCCCAAGCACCCAGGTGCACTTGCTCATGGCTGTTCAGACAGAACAAAAGATCATGTGGAAGCCTCAGATTCCCTCTTCTCCTCAGAAGAATGATACACTCTTTTCACTTTTCTACCACCTCTGATGACAGGCAGCAAGATTTCAAGATATAAGATTGGTATTGGGTGCGGACAAGGACAAAGAGGAACAGTATCTTCCCTGATGCATTGTATGTTACGTGCCATTCATTGGTTTTCTTTTTAAAAATCTTTTTTATCAAGAATAAATTCAGCCACGGTTAGTGCAGCATATAAAGCCCTACAGGGAGCAGGAACAGTCGTCTTTTACAGTTTCAGGGAAGAAACCCTCAAACTTTCATAGAGTGATGAAAGTATGTGAGCCACCAGTATCTGTGTTGGCAATGTCAATTGAGATTGACTTGTAAAAGAATCAAAAAGGATAACCAATATAGAAGCTTTTACTATTATTTTTTTTTTAAACATGAAAGATGCAGGTTCTGTATTTTGCAAGAGAAAGGTATGGCATGAAGGGAATGACAAGGGCACAGCCATAACAGGGGTGGAAGAGCACTATGTACAGTCGCTCATAGCACTGGACAAACACAAGAAAGAAGCATTTTGGTATTTTCACCCTGAAGATGCCATGGGAAGTCACAACCGGGTGCGATGCAATCACTGCTTACTCGGATCGTGATTCTTCCAGACTTTCTTTCCTCTAGACACATTTTAACCCAGCCACCTTCCTCTTTCAGCTTCTCTGCTTCTAGAAACATAACTTTTCCATTACACATATTTCCTGCCTTCTTCTGGCCGATCATTTTTCTTACTTTCAACTGACCTTCTCAGGGCTGCCCCTCTGTTACATGACGGATACTTTTACTCGCTGAGGTGTACTCCCTCAGCTATTTGGGTCTTAACTGCTGAGCTTTCATGTTCCTTCTCCATCTCTTGCATATCTGGTATTTACGCATATAGCTCTGACTCTGCCTTACCTGCCAAGCTTTTCCATTCTCTCCTATTGGTGTAAACACCTTCAGTTTGATGCTCAGTTTGACCCTGATTTTGTCACATGCCCATGATGCCCTCCCCAGTTCCTCTTTTAATGTTCTGCACTAAAGGAAATTTTGGCTGGCTTACAAGCGTACATTTTAGACTTGAAGATACCAGTGTGTTTAAGAGCTATTGCTATTGTACTACTCGTCTGTTCTGTGTATCCCAATTCCATAGACAACTATCTATTTAATCTGCTGTTACCTCTCATACTGATTTTACTCCTATCTCAATTGAATACCTTCATATTGTGCATTTCTCTCACATCGTAAGACTGCAGATACTCAGAGTTTATATTAGCATCTGTCTCAAGACCTAGAGATTAAAGAACTTCCAGGGCTCTTTAGCTGGCCATAAACTGCTAATTCATACAGTGTTACCTGTCCCAACATGTACTATAAAGACTAGATCCATGTCTACACTTTGAGTGAAGAAGCACTTCAGCTGGCTCCATCGGCGCTAATGGTAAAACGAGAGCAGTGTATTGTAACACTGCTGCACATCTCTGCCTCTCTCACCTTTGCTGTTGTCTTTTTGGCAGTTCCCTTGGGATGAATACTGCCACAGAAAAGTGGCGGAAGAAACTAACTCTGCATGGGGGAGTAGATGTTTGGAGCAGATGCAACCAGAAAAGTGGCACAGAAATGGCTTTATGTGTACCATGGCCAAATGGAGATTCTGTTTCTGAACAGCACCTCTCACCCAGCATAGTGGAGAGCTTCTACTTTGAATGTTAATCCACATCTCAGCTGAGCAGTTCCTATCCCCTCTCTCATGCTGGAGAGGCAAACCAACCAACAGATACTCAGGGTGCATTCTCTGACTTGCAGTCTGATTTTGGAAGATGAATTTGGGAAGAGGAATAAGCATAATTGTCTCACCCACACTGGGACTATAAAAATGAGCCTGTTCAAGCCCATCTACCTAATTATGTGTTGATCTGATACACCAAACAACTCTTGAGTCCATGGGAGGAGAAAAATCTCCACCAATAAGCTTCTATTCGCCATCCTCAGCAGCAAAAGCAGCAGCATTTTTAAGGTAAACTGCCACAAACCATAGATATTACCATTCTTACATTGTTCCCTCTCCCCTAGCCAGAAAAAAAAGTATTTGGGTGGCTCTGGCTATCCTCATTGCAGTCTGAGCTTTGGTGGTTGGCTGGGAACAAAAAAGACAGATCCAGGCTTTATTGTTCTTGGATCCAAGGAATTTGATCTTGTGTGAACGGTTGGAGTCCACATGGGCAATCACTCAAATAATTTCCTTTGTACTTAATTTTATTTACATTTCCTGCAAGGTATACAAATTGGAAAAGGCATGGAAAGGAGTCACCAGCTTACCTATGGACCAAGGTAGTCCAAATATAATTAATCATCTCCTTTACACACGAACAGATTTATTTCTCATTTAGACTGCTCTGTCATCTTCCCTTTTCATCTTCCCACCAGCCCAAGGTAAAAAAGATTCTGCAGAGGGAAGTGATTCCTCAGTATAATTGCTTCAGGCTAAGTTTTCTGATTACTGGAGCTGGTTTTAGTCCCTTGCTATCCTGTTCCTTGCTCCCTGCAGAGAAAAGAGCTTTTGGAAGGCTGAATTTTAAAAAAATATAGTCATTTAATTAATGTTATAATTAATCAGTGTTTCTAAAGTGCTTTGAAGAGGTAAAGTGCTATGTGATTGTTGAGTAGAATTTCAGTTTTATTGTGTATTATTTTCTGAGATAGAATAATATTTTGTTAATAGTCTGATTCAAGGGACTTTAAATTAGACCATAATGAAGAAATAAAATATAATCTATTTTTGGAAAAATAAGTTTAGGCTTCAAGATCTATGTCCTGATCCAACACCCACTGAAATTAATGAGCCTGTCTACCAGCGTCAACAGGTATTTAATTGGATTCATAAAGAAGGAGCTTTCCTTTTCTTTTACTTTGGTTTTTACTTAGTGTTCAAAACAGAACAAGATTCTGACAGGAGACTGATGTAGCCAGGGTGAATTGCAACTAGACATTATCCTGCTTTAACTGTCCATGAAGCAATTGATATTTATTTGCTACTATTTTTCTTCTTCTTCACTTGTGTTATAATATTGCCTGAGACTCCTGAACAAATTTGTCCCCACTGTATGGTCTGAAGGCCTGAGCCTTTTTGCATGCCCTTATACGCAGTTACAATAACATGACAGTGAAATGTGCAAAAATTCTTATGCTTAGAGATGTATGTTAAAAGAGAAGTAAAACTAAAATGGATACTCATGATATATTGTTATTAATGATACAATGTATAGATGTAAATGTGTTAGCTCAATAAATACAAATATTGGTAAAGTGGTAAGTGTCTCTTGAAAACAACTCTGACAATAAATATCAAAACCACTCCGAGTCATACTGCAGTGTTCATATATTCCTTAATTACTGCAATATTCAAAAATTTCCTAAGTCATCACCAACATGGAGCAGTTAATTAATCTGTGCATGATGGTGAAACAGCAATACTGAGGATACATATCAGTATTTCACATTGCTTTACTGTGCCCTATGCAAGAAAATAACATACACAGTAACAAAATCCTGGTTAGTATCTCAGGCTCAGTAAACCCATACACTTAACTTCATGAATGTCAATGTTTGGGAGATGGACAGAAGGGAAAAGGAAAAGAACAAGTAAAACAACAGCAACAGAAAAAAAATGCTGTTTAAAAATATTTTTAAAACCTTCAAATACAATTTATCCATGAAAAGATAAGAGTATACTACAGTATTTATTTTTTCCTGCAATTTGGAGTTGTTAGTAAAGACCTCAGGAAGGCAAGGTATGGTGTCCATCAGTTGACCTGCTAATGCATCAGTGTACCTAAAACAGACCATACAATGAGCGGCTGGATTAATGAAGCTAAGGTACATTTATTAGCAGTCTCTCCCACTGGTCATACAGAAAAGTGAACAGGGGGGTCTGTTTGACTATGTATCTTTTAGAAGTCAATTGATTTTGCAGATAATCCTAATGTTCTGACTCAGTTTAATTCCTGTTCTCTTTGTGTTCTTAGCACCACAGACACCTGAAAAAGGAGCAAATACTATAGTTCTATATTTTCATTCACCTGGAGCTACTACAACTTAAGGCCTGAATACAGTAGGTGTGTAAGCAAGGATACGGTGCAGAGTGAAGTTAAGCTTTGTGTTCTCATGGCAAGGGCAAAATGGCATCCAATAACCCTCCTCAACTAACGTATATCATGTTTTGTTTTGACTACAACATGACTAGTTTTTATATTTCTCATAAAAAACTTCCTCTGCTCTTCTCTGTACAGCTGATTGTTATTTAAAGAAATTGGGACAAATGAATCCTAGTGCTGACTACTCCATCAGAGTACAGATCTACTACAGCACATTTCTGTTTGTGCTTCCCCAGAAGGTAGGAGTCGAAGGGTTCACAATGTGACTTTTTTTGGGTTATACTACTTGCTGATCCTTTCAAGGTGACAGCTCCAGGTGGCATCTTCAGGCTTGTAGCTGATCAAATCTTTTCTCTAGTGGCCCTCAAAGAAACCTTGCCCCTGGACATCTATCTGAGCATGCTGAGTGTCACTAAATTACTGCTTTTTTAACCCGAGTCACCGCTGCTCACCTACATCTGAGTGACACACAGAATCACAAGGTTGGAAAAGACCTTTAAGATCACGGAGTCCAACCATTCCTGTCCTATGCTAAACCACATCCCTAAGTACCTCATCTACCCGTCTATCCACAGGGAGGGAGGACTCAGGACTGCCCACTCACTGAAGTTCCTTCTCTTACCTCCATGGGGATGCAGAGAACCCACATACTTGACTTGATAGGCCAAACTTAATCCCCTTCCTGGAGATCAAGATGGACAGAGGAGGTCTGCTTAAGGCAAAGCCCATAACGTCTTAGATCTTTCAAGTTCACTTCTCTCAGACCTCTGCGGTGTTGGGTAATCTCTGCTTCTCCCAAAGACAGGGGAAGAATTGGGCAGGTCTTCCAAAAGTCGTCTTCTCTCTCCAGACTTGGGGAAAGGAAGGATCTGCCAGAGACCAGCTGGCTCCCTGGCTCCATATTGTAATGATCAGAGTTCTCTGAAAGACTAGGGTGGAATCAAGAGTGAAAATTTTATTTGTACTCAGCAGCTCTGCTACTTCTGCGTGACATGGCAGAATATAAACTACACTCTGCATTGCAGGGGAGGGATGGGAGATCAGGTTTGAAGGGCTAGAAAAAAACGACAACAAAAAAGCAAAGCAGAAAAAAAGTGCTCTCAGTCAAACAGAACAGGTGAGAGGTCAGATACGATACTGACCTCCTAACCACAGGAGATACAGAGGACAATATTCCCAAAGGTAAGCTACTTCTTGATAGACTGCTCCACTGCAAATGAAAAATTAAACTTGCAGAATATCGTGTTCCCTTCTTATGAGCAACTGTTGTGTCACCTTGAAAAATTCTGCACACAAATATATGACTCATGCTAATAGTATGCATTTTCCTCTAATTAAAATTAGCACTCTGATTATTTGCTAGAATAATCCTGAGTTATGAAATCCAAATAATGTATAAAACATATCACTTTAAGAGCACCCTGAGTAGCACAAAATCTAAGACATCCTGTAACTTTTCTCCTGAGAGGAGTAAGAAATGAGGCAATTTATTTTCCTCATGTTGCCCATTAGATCTACCAAACAGCAGGTGAACTCTGAACACCACCACTGCACATTCTTTGGTACACAGAGCTGATATACTGCCTTATGCCACAAAATCTGTAAACTTGGGACTAGGAGTTTTTTTTCCTCTTTCTCAGGACTTCTCAGGATTTTGAGAAGTGAATCCAGAGCCTGTGTCTTGAATAAAATGGAAGGACAGCATATATAAACTAACAGGGTCATTCAGGATTATTTAAAAGACTAAGTTCCCTATGTTAGAAAGACTAGCCCATCTCTGCTTATGTTCCCCAAAGGGCTATGTGTATAAAACTCAGGTGCAACCATGGAAGAATGAGATGCCTAGCTTAGTCTAGCATGACTATGGACCTGGATATTTCTGGTAACAAAACTGGAACAAAAAATTGATGCAAATAATTTCCTTATAAAACTGAGAACCCCTGAGGTTCTCAGGATCCTCTAGAGATCATCTAGTCCAACCCCTCTGTTTAAAGTAGGGTCAGCTTGGTGTTTTCTTATATTCAGATGGAATTTCCTGAACTTCAATTTGCACCCAGGACCCCTTGTCCTCACACTGCGCATTACCATATGTCTGGCATTGATCTCTTTACATGCTCCCATCAGGCACTTAGACACAAAGATTCCCCTGAGCCTCTTCTCTAGGCTGAACAGATCCAGCGCTCTCAGCCTCTTTTCACATGAGAGATGCTCCAGCCCTTCATCCTTGAGGCCCTTCATTGGACTTTCTCCATTATGCCTGTGTCTCTCTTGCCCCATTACCCCAGTGCTGAGCAGAGGTGAATAATCACCTCCCTTACTCTACTGATAACACTCCTAACACAGCCCAGGAGATGGCCAGGACACACTACTGACTCATGATTATTTTCATTTTTTTTGCTCTTACTTGGCAATTAAAGCGATAGCAATCTAGTTGGTACAGCGAATGTGAGACCACCTTTTATGCCCTTACTCTAATTCTGGCCACTAACCTTAAACCCTCATAACCTGACCCCTTACCCTTACCCCAGTACCTCTCTAATTCCTAACACCAAGCCCCATCAGAAAGCCAAAGACCAAAACTCTAATCCTTTATCTTATCCCCACCCTAAACCCTCACCCTGGTCGCTCGCCTTGAATTGCTGAACAGAGTGCCATTGCAGGTAGCCACCACGAGGGCAGAAGGGAAGCAGGACAGGGGAATGTGGCAGAGGTTTGGGGTACGGGAGGGTCTTTGTGCTTCAGCACTTGTGTAGGCAGGCGCTGGAGGTTATCATTCAGGTGATGGGACATCATTTGTGAGACCACATTTGTTCAGTCTTTACATTAACTCTAACCACTTACCCTGAGCCAGGTTCCTAACTCCTACCTCTCCTGTGACTCCCTACCCCAATCTCAGACTCTAATCCCTGACCCCACTATCACACAAAGTCCAAGCCCATAACAAAATCCAATAATAATCTGGCAAAACAAGAAAATAAACTGCCACAAGAAATATTTATAATTGTCAAAAAAGAAACCACGTTTTTTTGGCATGATCTTGCTCTCATAAAGCCGAGCAGGAGCAGCGCGGTAAGGCTTCATTTATCACTGTCTCAAGCAAACATTAGTCTTCACTATGTGAGAAAATTAAAGATTTTGCTCCCGTTAGCCATGGTGTGTCTGCAGCACAAGCTGGTTCCCAGTTTATTTGACTTAGCAGAAACACCCAATTAAAATTCCTGCCTATGAATCAAATCCAGTGTAAAGCAGCTGGGGGACAGTGATGGATCTGATGCAATGCACTAGCAAATGGCACTGGTCTTCCCTTTGACAATTATGCTAAATACTCGATTTAAATGGCATCACTAAACTCAATGGATCGTAAATATCATAGCCCTACTTCTCAAAAAAAAAAATCCACTCAGATAAATGAAACTTTTGTGCAAAAAATAACAGAAGGAAGAGAATATTACTCTTGGCGTATCAGTGCTTGAGTGAGATACAGTTAATAGCAATATGGTGCAGCCACACATTTCTTTAAACATGAGCTCCTTATCTAATACAATCAGCAATATAAAAATATTTGCAGGCCTGTTGGATGAAATTTATAGCAGACAAACCATACAGTAAAGACTCTTTAAAAATCATTAATTTAAAGCACGCTCTTAGCAATTATGTGATATTCTCTTGGATATTTAGCTTCCAGATTTATTGACAAGCCAATTCTTATATTTGAAAATGTCCGAAATATATCCTCAGTACATATTTATTTCAATATTAAAAGTAAACATCCTGGAGAATATCTTGGAACATGGCCCACTTCCGAGCCATGAAATCCTCTTCTGAAAACAAATTAAAGCAGATAAATCTGTCATTTATGTTCAAGTTCTCTTTGTCCTGGAATTATTTTTCCTTTCAGATACTGAGTCCAATAATGCTCTCCTTATAATTCATAGACATATTTGGGTTTAGATCCACATGAAAAAAATGTACTAATACCAAGTAAATTTAATAATTACATCTAGAATCAGAATAAACGAGACCGGGAAGGGCATCTGGAGTTTGTCTAGTCCAACCTCCCTCCCCAAAACAAGCGCAAAACCAATGCAGTACAAAACCAGAAGACGACTGTATATCAATAGAAGATAACCATTTAAAATTACACATATTCTAATTGCTAGAGTTGCTAAAAGACACTGCATGGTATGTACAGTCCCTTTGCTGCTCTCCAGCTAAAAAGGCTACTGTTCATAATGAAATAAATATTTAAATATAACGCATATGTCTCTTCATGTGTGCAGAAGCATATTTAGTCTCTTCACAGAGTAAAATTTTTAAACAGCATTTTGCCTACATAAAGACCACAATAGACTGCATTCTTTCTGATATGAACACATTCTGATATATGAAAGCAGCAGCAATATGCAAGTGGAAAGATTAGCTAATACACCGGAAATAAATATGTGTTTATTGACAGACCAGATATGGTTTCTATACATTGCTACATCCACATTCTACTATGCAGCTGCATATACCTTTAAAACCCAAATCTTTCTTCAGCACAAGCCACTCATACATTAAGATTTTAAATTAATACATGTTTTAGCTATCTCAAATACCTCTTTTGTCACGGCAATTAAAACTTGATGCTACTTTTCAAGCATTTTGTAATGTGGAAGAAAAGTAGGCATAAAATTATGTCCCTGGGACGAATGCGCTACTAGAGCAGCTGCAGTTTACTCTCATGATGTTAGCCTTTATCCTTGCAGACATACAGCCTGCAAGACTGAAGAACAATACAGAAAGAACTCAGAAATGAAGAGCAGGCTGTTCAAAATCATGACAGGTCCCATGACATGAGGTCCCTTATAATGTTTCAAGAGGGTTGTTTGGTTTTTTTTGGTAACCTGTTGGTGCTTTGCAACTATTAAAATGCAAATGCAGCAGTAAAATATGGTCTATTTGTGCATTTTGTGGTTTAAAGAAAATAACCTGTAGCAAAAGGTCTCATGGATGAAAGCTTGTTGATCTCACTTATCTTGACACCAGTGAAGCCTACAAGAGTAGTCTCATGTAACACTCTCATGAGAAAGCTAACAGGAACTCCTGTGAATAGGATGAAAGATGTTTGGATGGCGCTACTCAGAACAGTAACCAAAGGTTTATCATTGAAACAGAAGCATGTATTGAATTAATTCTGTAGAAAATGTATGAATATAGATGATCTCCTAACCTGGGTCTTCTATCCATTCAGTGCCACAGTTAGTAGCATGGCTGGTGAAAGGGAGAGGGATAGGGGCTGAAGAAAGCTTGAGGACTGGCTTAGAATTCAGTTATCTTTATTTAGGAAGATGAAATTCACTAAAGGCAAGCGGATAATATTATACACAGGAAGGAGATTATTAAAACCACCTACTGAGTAATACTTTGCAGAAAAGGATCAGGAAGACCAAGAGAAGCAGGAGACAGGCATGTGTTACAAGATAGGCTGCTGTGAGAAAAGACAGCTATAAAGACTCTATTAACAATTATTCCTGGCAAAACATATTGATAATATGCTACTCTGCACAATGCCTATGGAGGAATACCACAGGTATTCTGAATGCTGAACTTGAGGAAATACAGACCAATTAGAATGATTCCAACTGACTGCTATCTCAGCTTCAATAGTATACTCAATTACTCTAATTATACCTCTTCAATCTCCAAACAAGGTATAATGCTGTCTTCTTTGTGGTACTGTACTGTCTTGGCATCATCCTTAGCAATTGTCTTCATGAATGACTTACATATATGGCAGAGAAGGCTTCTATTGTTGGCTGCAGATATCAAGGCATGACGGGAAAATCAATGTACCTGAACATATGGCCACATTGCATGTTCAGGATAAGGTCTTCACAGGGCCTATGGCATCAGTTCCTATATGGAACTGGAACAAAGAAAATCATGAGTCAAGTGTCCAAAATCAGAAGATTTTAAAGAAATGGTTCAGCTAGTATTTTTTTGTCATTTCTTAATTTACTTGCCAGCTACAGTGGTTCATGGTTCAGTTTATAGGCATGTTCCATCTCAGTTTAACATTATTTTCTCAGTCAGCTAACAATATTTGTAAGTGGTCAGTTAGGACTGAGATACAGTTTGCTCCAACAAAGTAGTTCGGATCCCCCAGGGAGAGATGGGTTCTGCCAAGGTTTGGGGCCACAATATAGCGGGTGCATCTCCAGTGACTTCAGGAATTTCATCCCATGAGGCACACACCACCAAGGGGGTAAGAAGCACTTCTCCCTTCTCTTTGTCCAAAGGTGGAAGTATTCTTTTGTCTCTACAGAACTTTAAAATAGATTTCTTGCTCTATTCCCCCTGGAATGGCTCCTTGTGGTATAAAAACATTAACTCTAGGCTCTGTGGAGCTCAATACACCACCATTGCTGTTAAATACACATCTTGTTTGGGCTGCAACAGTGCGTCTGCTGTCTTCCTTCTCACTCGTCAGTGCTGATGGGATTAAAGGAATGGCTTTTGGCACAGCATTAACTTTATTTGGTTGCTACTGAGACTTGTTGAACGTGTACAGGGAAGGTATCTGTTCCACTGCTGAACTCAGGAGGCTGCAATGAACTGTGTGCTTTCAAAATCGGTTAATGAGAATCGGGAAGTTTTGATGGAAACTGGTTTCATTGAGCTCCATTGGTCAAGAGGTTATGTTTGGGTCTAGGACTTCTGCTCCAAGGGCCTTGCACCACTGGTGTAAGGTTTTATTATAAAGCAGTTTGAAGATTTAGAGGATTTGAAAATTGTTGGCTTTTTCTGAAGTGGAGGAGGGTCAGATGCAGAGTTAAGTTCAAAGTTCAGGCTTGTGATGTGCTGGTGGAGACAGGACTATTAACTGACTGAGCTTCTGTATAATGTATTGACAGAGCAGGAGGAGGCGTTGTAATTGAGGGACTGGCTCACAGTGCTTTTCACTGACAGGCCTATTCATTGATTCAACAGTTAAATTTCCCCTTAGAATAACTGGTGAAATAACAGCTGATATATAACTGGTGAAATTCAGCTGATTCTGCAAATCTGTTGCTTTCATGGGCTCAGAGCCATGGCTGGCAGGAACCTACGGAGACAGCTTATTTTCAAAACTTCTGTGATCAGTATCAGAGCTGCTTTTGGTTATACTCTTAGTCTTCCTCGGTATCATAATGATTTGAGACCTTTGTGTGTGGTCTCTGTGGTTCTGATGCCCTGTAAGTATATGTAGAGAAAGTACCCTCTTAAGTTTGTGAATAAGTGCAATACACTGGTTGGAAGATAAAGCAACACGATCTTGCAAAAGGAATGAATTTCCTGTTATATGGAAGAAAGAATAAACCAAGACGTTCAAGAAAAGAAGCAACTGAGATGAGAGAAAAGACCAATTCCGAAACCTGAGTCACCAGATCTAGGTCTCCAAATCTGGTTTCCTAATACTTTCCAGCAACACAATTCCCAAAGTTCATTTGAATACTATGCTTCTTTTCTTACTCTCCCTGTTGCCTGCTTCCTTTCAGGATCAGGAGAAACAGAGGGAAGGGATACCTCACCCCCTTCCACTCCTCTTCATAATACAGAGGTTCTTCCTTCTCTTTGTCCATCGCCTCCAGATGACTTGGCAATCCTGGTTTCTGGGGCAGCTGCTGCTACTGCCAGCTGGAGTACGTGCCTGCTCTACCTACTGTGCTGAAAGAGTTATGCACACACTGACGGGCCAGTACTCCAGGGCACTGCCTTTGCAGCAAGATTAGTGTGTGAACAGCTCACCTTGGATGCTTTCTCCTGGGTTCCTGTTGCAATCTAATCTAAGCTGTGCCCCAGGACTGGTAATAAACCAAGTTTATGTCATCCTAGCTTTCAGATTAGTACTATTGCTTCTGAAAGTGCTTCCATCAATTTCGTAATAACAATTTGCTTCTTATAATGCCTTTTATAGGTGATGATCTCTAGGCATTTTCTGCACATTAGTTGTCCCTGACACTGACAAAGAGGAAGCCGAGGTAAGACAGGCCAATGACTAACTCAAGAAGTCATCTAAGAGCAAATGGTTTTCCCTATCAGGAATAATTGAACAAATGTAGAGATCAGATTAACTCTTCCAACTCTTAGATGCGATTTTGTTGTGTTTGCCTCCTAAAAGTATTTAATTCTCCTTGTTTACTTCAGTGGCAACTCTACTAAAAATCTCTTGCCACAGGACTCCTATGTGCAGTGATTTATTAATACCACCAGGCTAATAGTTACCGATCTCTTAAGTTTTACGTAGATTTTAGAATAAAAAGGGTAATGGAAGGGGTAACACTTCATTTCCATAGGAATGTGGAGATGGTTTCAACCACGCTAATCTCTGACTCTTAATCAATTTTTGTCTTGTTTGAAGCTTGAACTAAAGGTGCAGTTCTTTTTTTCTTTTTCTTTTTAATAACTTTGCCTCAGCTTTGAAGTATCTGTAAGCTGAGGATAGCTTATCAGAAAAGTCCCAGAGAATGAAAGATGCTTAAATAGGGCTACAAGTGAATGAGATGAGTTTCAGTCTCCCTAGGAAGAGGCTGAGCTCTTCACTGTAAGGCATATACATATTCAATCCCAAGGCGGAAGAATGGATTTAACTACAGTGGATAATGCACAAAAATCCATCTTCAGAACCCCTGTCTCAAAGGCTTTGCTTGTGATGTACTCAGTATCTCAGACTGTTAGTGGCTCACAAGAGAGGAGGAGACATGTCCTTTTCTTTGGGGCTTGATTTAGACATTGCAGTACAGTATTGTACATCAGAGGATAACACCTTTAACTGCTGAAGATTTAATACCTGCATAGGGAAATTACACACTGGCTTGGCAGCCTATCTGATATCATCGTATTCTGAAGTACACTGCTCTTCTCTGGCTGAGGAATGAAGCTTATCTGGTTTGTTATTCTAATTTTCTAGTAAAGTAATGAAGGAATTACCAAAACTGGGGTTATTTTTGGGTGCAGGGATGAGAGGGGAGAGAGGGTTTGTAGGTACATAACAGTCTACAATGGTTGAGTAATACTATAGTAGGACTCACAGTGACTGGTTTCTAACAAAATAAAACAACTTTCAGGGTGTGGGCAGACATCTGGCATAGAAGTATTCAAGCTTATCAGAATCTGACCACATTTCAAGCCTTAGAAGCACTACTGAGCCAAGTCAGAGTTTTTCATCCCTCATGCTGGCTGCTCACGTGACTTGTTTCAGCTCATTCTGTTCAACAAAAGTTCACCTGTGACAGGAAAGTGTAATTTTTTGCTCACCCAGCTTATTTTGACCTCTAAGTCAGGGAGTGCTGACTTACACAAGTGGTTTGACTGTAGAAGTGATGTGTTAATGAGAGCCTGGAGGGAGCCTAGGAGCAGGAATATCTTCTGCCACTGACTGCCTCAGGGTGAGTTACCAAGTCTAAGGTGAGGGACCCAAAATTTCCTAAACATGCTAAATCAATCAATTGAGAACCTATAATTTTAGAGTTAAAAGAGAAATCCCACTATTTAAAAAAGGAACTCTTTTGTATAATGTAATATTTTAATAAGAATTTATTTTTATGAAATACACTTAGTGGGGAAAGTGCAACATTTTCAAAAGACCAAAGGGACTGGACTGGAATCCAACTCTGTTTTTCAAAACAGACTATTAGTCCCTTTAAAACAATTGATTAGAGCCTTTGCCATGACTGAAAGGAGAAATTTAGTTCTTAATTCACCATGAAGCACCTAAAAATATTACCCAGATTTTATTAACATGGTAAAAAACCGTTGTACTTTCACTTTTGCTGCTCTCACACTCAACTCCTTGTTTTAAAGTAGACCATGCCATTGTTTGACATTATTACCATGATGAGCACCTACGCAGCCTACTCACTCTACGTCAGTAATGTCGCTTTGTTACTCTGAGTTGAATCCTGCTCCTCAGGCATCTGATGGAAAAACTCCTTTTAGCTTCCATGAGAATAAGGTTAAGCTGACAGTCACCCAATTTTATTCAGGCTGTTGCAACTGTGTGCCATAGTATGTGTTTTTTAAATTAATGGAGTACCTTTCCATACACTTTCCCTTCCTCTTTGGTGCAGGTAAAGTCAGATCAAATCTACCTACATAGAAGCACACACATAGATATTTTGTGTGTATGTATTTATAAATATATATATATAAAGATTAATTTAAAGACACTCTTTGTCAATTTAATGTGGAGATAATCTTATGGATGATATACAGATGTAAAGTTAAAGAAAGTTATAATAAAGGAGAGAATGAAAATGCCATTGGACCTGAGGCTCATTAAACTTCTTACAGCGACCAATTTTTTCCCTGTATCTGCAATAATTTAAAATTCATGTTATTGCTGTATAATTGAATTATATATCAGATCAAATCTATTAGTGTACATGTGATTACTAAGATTAGTTTAATAATAGCTTAATAATCACCACTGAATGCTAAGGAAACTACATTTATTTCCACGGATTTTAGAGTAATCAATTCCAAAGACAAAGTTAAAGATATTCCATAGTACTTCCTTTTTAAAATCTGCAAGCAATGTACCTTACTAAAAAAAGCACAATTTGAGCTATTACAATTCCCTCTTTGGTACATAAAGCAATACTGTGTATAAGCGAATTTAGTGGCAAGTATCCTATTATGGCCTTGATTCCACAGTAAGGTCATTTGATCCTGGTCCTTATACATTGTGACAATGAAAGTGTGGTTTAAGATTTGGTGAAACTTGTCCTGAAGTAATTTGAGTATATGCAATGATCTCACTGAGAACACATTTAAGTTCTGTTTATCCACTTGTAATTTAGGAATTACAGAGTCTACTCTGAATGGCTTGAAATAACAAACAGGTCAGCTTACCCACTTCTTAATACAGCATGCTTACTGAGATTTTGAGTAGGTAAGTGGATGATGTGGTGGGTAGAAAACTGGCTGGACTGCTGGACTCAAAAGGTGGTGATCACCAGTATGGTATCTGACTGGCAGATGGTTACTAGTGGTGTACCACAGGTGGTGATAGTGGGGGCAATACTGTTTAAAATCTTCATTAACACCCTGAATGATAGAACAGACAAGGTTCTCAGAAAAACTGTGGACAATATGATCTTGGAAGGAGTAGTCAACATACCGAAGGGCAGAACTGCTATTCAGCTGGACAGACGGACATGAACGTTGAAGTTCAATGCCACGGTTTAGCCCCAGATGGCGGCTGAGCACCACACATCTGTTCGCTCTCTTCTTCCCCATGGGGAGGAAAGAAGGGGGGGAAGGAAAAAATAAAAAAGGAATGCAGAGACAAACCTCATGGGTTGGGATAAGGATAGTTTACTGGGACAGCAAAAGAAGGAAGAAATAACAATAACAGGACTTCATAGCAAAAAATACAAAACTGGTGATACACGATACAGTTTCTCACCAAACTGCACAGCTCAGACCATACAGCTCAGAGCCATGTGCCCCTCCCTCACTAGCCCCTCTTTATGCTGAGCATGATGTAATTGGTATGGAATACCCTCTTTGGCCAGTTTGGGTCACCTGTCCTGGCTGTGTCCCATCCAGGCTTCCTAGGTCCCCTCGCCTTCTCGTTAGCAGGGCAGCATGAGAAGCTGGGAAGTCCCTGACTGCTTGGAAACAGCTAAAACATCGGTGTGTTATCAGCACTGCTCCATCCAAACTCCCAAACACAGCACTACATTGGCTGCAAGCAAGAAAATGAAACTCTATCCTAGCCTAACCCAAGGTATTCAACAAAGGCTAATGTAAAGTACTGCACCCAAGACGAAGTAACACCTTACACCAGCACAGGCCAGGAATCAACCAGTTGGGAAGCAGGTTTTAAAAAAACTCCCAAACCTACAGGTGCTGGTAGACAAGTTGAGCATGAGTCCACAATGTGCCCTTGCAGCAAAGAAGTCCAACCACATCCAGGCTGTGTTAGATAAAGTCTAGCCAACCAATCACAGAAATGACTCTTCTCAACTCAAATAATTCTGACAGTAGACTATATCCAGTTTTGGTCTCCCCAGTACAAGGAAGACATTATAATGCTGGAAACAAGTTCAGTGAAATACCACAAAGACAGCTGTGTGGTTGGAATACACGGCAAAGAATTGCATTTTCTGGGCCTCAAGAAAAGATTAAGGGGAAATCTTACTGTTTTCTAAACCTACTTAAAAGGACGGAGTATAGAAGATGGAATAAAGTTCATCTTCAAGTTCCAAAGTCTAAGAAAAAGGGGCAAAACCCACAGGAAATTCCAACTGATAAAAGGAAGAAAATTTTTACAATGAGGGAGGTCAAACAATACAACAGGTTGCCCAGGGAGGTTGAGCAATCTCCATCCCTTCTTCATCTGGACAAGGTCCTGCACAACCTGGTCCTAGGGCTGCTCCTTTCCAAGCCCAAAGGATTTAGTAAGACCAAACTGTCTCGTGTTGCACTGGCAGATTGAAACTTTCCCTACAAGCTGAGAAAGTGAGTTTAATTTTTAAATCCATTTTCATAAGTTACCCAGTTCACTTAATCTTCTAGGCTTACATAGACTAAAAGGGGGTAAACTGGTACCCACATGAGTTTCATAGTATATGTATCACGGACTGCTAGTAATAACTTAAGAGTTAAGGCTGCCCACAAAGATAATGTTTGAATTTTGTTAGTGATTCTTTTCCTACGTGTTCATCAGCGTTTATAAACCACCTGCAACAATACAGATTTTATTTCTATCTTTCTGTCCACAATCTAGTGAAAATTCTAAAAAAAGTCCCTTGGAGATGGTTCTCTGATAAGTTTGTTCAAAATCTTCATTCTGGAGTATAGGCAGGATAGTATCTAAAATATTCAATTATCTAGTTTCTTTTAAAAAGCTAAATACCTCCAATTATAAGTTTTAACAAAGTGGTGTATTCTTCTGTCTTATCCTGATCTTCCAATTTGCATTATACATACTACATTTCACACAAAAAGCACGGGTCGAAGCAGTGATGCAGAGAAATGCTTTCTTAGATCAATTCCTGAAGTCTGATCTATCATTATGAAGTATTATACACATACAAAATTACTAACTCTAGGGGGTAGTCATTGTATCTTTTTCATGTTCGCACAATCCCTTGCGTAACGCAGCCACAAGAGGAAGCAAAAGGAAAATGAAAAACATAGTAATATTAAAGATTGTATCAGTATTACTAGATTTCAAATAATTTCATATAGATGTCATGAAGAGATCAATGGGACTTTGAAGTTGATTCTAGGGGTTCTCTAGGCCTTCCCTGGGAGGAAAACTAAATTTCTTTATTTTTGTTTAATTGAGTCCATCGAGATATTATCAGAATCACAGACTTACCTTATGGAATTATGATAATAAGGCCCCTCAGCAAATTGATTATTTCCTCACTTATGTCAGATGATGAGAACTTGTTACCCTTTTAATATTTTGCAACTGCATATCACAAAACTGCTGCCATTCAATTCCAGCAGTTACAAGCATTTGGACTTTTTTTTTTTAATTGCTTGTAAGTAGGGGTGCAAGCTGATTTAGTCTGACAACTATTCAGCTAGTATCCAAAAGAAGAACCCCAGAAATAAGCAGAAAGCTAACATGTAGTGACAATGCTTCCACCCAGTCCTGGACAGTGCATTTTAAAGATACTCCATACACCTAAAGGTACAACATCACTGAGGAAACACAAGAATTAATTTGTGAAGGCTGCAGCAAAAGACCATTATTCTGCTTCCTGTAATCAAAAAGATATTTGAAGCTTTAACAATGTTATCTGAATCAAGGGCCTTTAACACTAAAACTCATCATAACTGATGGAAGCAACTAGTGCGTGACTTCGTTCTTACAAGCAAGCAAATCCTGCACCAAAATACTTCCAGAAGAACAATTATTCTGTAAGAAAAGAGCAGTATCTGAAGATGCCATGCAGACACCAATAACTAGGAAACCAAGTTCTCTTTTTAGAACAGTCAAAGTCTAACACTAGGATCACCTGTACTTTGGAACTAGTTTAGAGTGCAAGGATGAAGATGCACAGAGAAAATTGCTATTAATGTCACTGGAAACAACCTACAGACAGCTTAAACAAACTTAATCAACACTCATTTGTTCCTTTTTTCCTGCTTTTTTCTTTTCCCAGCTCCAACCCTAACATACTTTGCAATTACAATGCTGTATCCCTGGGGTCTTTACATGTGAGAAGAAACGGATGTTATATTCCTCTATCAAATGCTAATTTGTCTGCAATACTCTACTCTTTCACTGAGATGTGTCATAAATAGGAGTTCTAGTTTCTTCAAAGAAGAGTGCTTTTAGTAAAAAATGCCATATATGTAATTTCTATCATTTGAAAATTGCTAAATTTGATAAGGATTTCAGGAGAAAAGTTTATTTTGCATCTTACAAGGTGTAAAACCAGCTCACCGTTCCATGAGTTGAAGCCAATACAGAACAGGCTGTGAATGTCTGTTTTGATACACTTATCTATTAACATAAGGCTGTCAAAGAACTTCGATTTTCAAAACCACTTTGCAGATTTAGGATAATTCCTTAGGGATTTAAAATTACTTTTTGAAATTACTTTGTCAGTTTGTGACATCTGCATTTCTACCTTTGTATGTTTTATGGAATATATGACTGAATTACATGCTCTTTTTAGATCAGAACTCCAAATTTTCAAGAGATAAGTAGCACTTCTGAGAATGAACAAACTGAGAAAGAGAGATGAAAATTAATATTGAATTGTTCGAAATGTCAATCTTCTGAGGGAGAAAAGTGGATACAGTAACAATTTAATTGCTTTCTACCTTGTGAAGAACAGAATCAAACAGAAATTGTTTATCTCATCTCAAACAAAATCTAAGGTGAGGGTTAGGGCACTTTCTTGTGTGAAACGCACATCCTTTGGCTGCTTGTTTTTTGGTGTTTAGGCTTTCCTGTGCCACCTTTGTAAGATTGTGCAATTTTTATGACTTCCACTCAGAATTTAATCTCAAGTAGTTCTGCATGTGAATATAAAGTTACAAAACATATAACGAAGGCTTTAAGGGTTATAAACCTTAAAACATTACTGGCATCACTTGAAATTACTGCTATCATCTACATAAGATGTCATGGTGCAATACTGAAAATGATTCTCTTGAGGCTGGCATTTGAAATAGAAACACAGAGATTTCACAGGCATTTCCTCACAGGGTATTCCTACTACGAGGAACAGCTGACCTGGCTGGGTTGTGGTTATTATCGTGTGGCACCTAGAACTTCTTTATGGCGATTAAATGTTGTGTGACTCTTTGACTTGGCACAACAGTGCAAAACAGACCTGTGAAAGTGACATTCTTTGTTCTCCCGGATCTGGGCCTGTATACAGTTATTTCTGTTGGTCTGAGCAACAGTGAAAAATTCTAACGCCTTTTCACTAACTGCCCTTGCCAAGTCTACCGAGCTAATCAAAGTGCTTTTCCTGTAGTATCTGAACAACTTCTGATGGGATACTACATACTTATCTTCATTCGCACAGAAGTTAGTCAGCCTGTCTCTGGCTACTTCTCTAGGTTCTCACACAGGCCCCATTCCACTGTAAGATCCAAGACTTCAAGTGACAGAGGTGAGTGGGATGAACAGGTAGAGATGTTGTTTAATCTCTGCTGTCCATAGCAGCAGCCTACCCGACTAGCTGAACCACCAGTTTTTTAAGATGGTTCATGGCAGAGAAAAAAAATCCCTCTAAATCCAGACAGCCATACTTAAGCAGTAGGGAATTTTAAATGAGAAAGACTTAATCTAGTCTTGAAAATGCTTGATCTTGACTTTGACACAAAAAATGAGAATTCAGCTTTACCAGGCTTGTTTTTCCCCCTAAGACCCCTCACTTGAGAATGTTAGTAACAAATGACTGAGGAAGGAAACTTTCCTTAACTTCTGTAACTACCAGGTTTGTTTGTCAGAAATATATTTGCGATAAACTGGGGCAGAAGGCAACATACAAGTGGCTGAAGGCACATCAGCCATGTCAAAATCTCCTTGACACAAGGCTTTTACAATCTAATGGTAAAAATATTTAACATTTAAACTTTTATCACTTTAAATTCTCAGTTAACTTATGTATACAACACTAGAAACTAGGGAGTCTAGACTTTGCAATATAGGTGTTATAAAACATCAAAGCTTAAATATGTATTTACCACCTTCACTAACATGTTTCTCTTCACTGATACAGAGTAAGGAGGACCAGCTATTAATGCGTGACCGTGTCTTCCACTTCCTAAATCAATTTCTTGATGACAGCCCCTTCTAATTCAGGTATATGTTTATTGTATTATACATTTTGCACAACTCAACTATTAAACCCAACAAATGAAGTGCAATAAAAAACTGACACAAATGAAAAACATTGCAAAAGCCATTCTGGCTTCACCTTCTTTCAAAGAAGCATCCATGATTCTTGATTAATGCTTTCTGGCATCTTGTGCATTGTGAATTTATGTCAGTTTAACATTTTAGTGACTAAGATACTTTATAAGTCAATTAAAAATTCAATTAAAAAACCACATCAGCATCTTCCAGATCCTTGCAAATCTATGTGTGAGAAATTCAGAAGTGCTCACATTTAAAAAGGAGAGAAAACTGCACGTAGACGCTCTGAGTGGGATGAAAACTGCATATTTGATTTAATCATCTCCCAACCCTTCTCCATCAATGAATGTTACTAGGACTTAGAATTCTTATCGCTGCTGTTCTTCCAACTACAAAAGTGAGAGATGTTATCACTTGGATTTATTACTGATACTGAAACAGTAATGATCTTCAAAAGTGGCCATGTTCTAATACACATGTATTTGTTTATGCTTCAGAAGAGACACATTCTGCTGTAAGAATGCAAATACGTGTTTCTGACGTGTTTTCAGCCTAACAGCTGAAAGCAAATCTTTCCAAATGTAAATTGATATCATACTTTGAAATAACGTACCTGACCCTGCTTTGAGTGCAAGGCTGGGCAAGATGACCTCCTGAGGTTCTTTCCAACCTGCATTATTCTGTGAGCCTCACAATTCATTAGAGTTGTGAACTCCTGATATATATTTCAATCAAACTTTCCCAAGTTTAGCAACAAAACTTTGAAACAAACCCCAGTTATTTCAGGCACCCAAATAGATCCGCACTGCTCATGAGATGGCAAGGCATACACTCACTGGCAAATTACACACTGCCTAGAATGCTTTCATCACTCAACAATAGTGAGAGAGTAATACAGGGTAAGAATCATTTTATCATGTTAGATAAAAGAAATCACTTTCTGGGATTCTCTCTCTCTCAGTCAGCTATAAGTACTAATCCAGGTATCTTATATGGGACAACGAACTTTTAGAGACCTAGCAAGATTAACCAGGTTCCAACGCATGTTAAGTAACAATTTAATTCATACGTTATCCTTGAAGTTTGTGTATACCTTATAACTCCGTTACCGACAGATGAGCAGTGAATTGAAAAGCATTCTGTACTGACACCTCACAGCCCCCCAACTCGGGAACAATTATGGAAAAAAATGACCCCTTCTGCAGGCCCTGTTTCAGGGCTTGATCCAAAATTTTGTGAAGGCAGCAGAAATTGTTCCACTAACTTCACTCCTCCGATTCTTGCTTTTACAGAGAGAGCCACAGAAAGGATGTCTTAAGAATTGCAACACTTCAGTTTATCTCATCAAGCTCCCTAAAATCCAAAGCCCTGAACAGACACATGGATTCTCTACATATTTGAAAGGAAGAGATACATAAGGATATATATTCTAAATGGAATAAGAAGTCAATAAAAATCTTTAGATAGAATTTTCTTCCTTTTTTTTCAACGGTGAGTGATCAAAATACTTCTAGTCTCTAAAAACATCTTTTATTTAACCACAAAAATACAGGCCAATAAGCCAAGAGAAAGAATGATGCTCTTGAAATACCAGTACAATACCTCTCCCAATCAACAATGACACATTAGAAACCACTGTCAGGATGAGGGAAAACTGACAGAATAAGGGAAAACTGACAGAAGGACCCAAAGCATAGAACTGTGTGTGAAAATTTACCTCCAGCTCTGCATTCAAAGCATGTACCCCATGGACTTACTGCTAAACAGTTTGAAATGCATCACTAATACAAGTTCCAAACTGTACTTCAACAGGGCAAACCCTATATTGTACAAACTCTGCCGTACACGAATAGTGACAAATTTCTCTTCTGGAGATGAGCTTAATCCTTCTGAAAGACCACCTACTGCATGTTAAAATGTCACAATAATTGGCATTTAAAATCAAAGGTAAATGGTGTGTATATACAGGAACAATGCAAATGCAAATTTTGGGAACAGAGATTCATCCTTTGAAAATTTCACTGACAGGGACAGCCTGTACCTGCTTGGGCAGGCAGAATAACAAGGCACATAGTTTTCAATTAACTGTACATTGCATAATCTCTTTTGTTAAAGAGGTAATGGACAGCAGCAGAGAGGAACACTGCTGGATGTGTTTCAGATAAAAGAAACATGACGTGGGATCGTTCCCCAAGATCGAGTGGGGAGTCTCGGTTTGGAAAGCCTTCTCACAGGCAGAGAGGGGAGAGGGACTAGCAAGAAGGGAGGCTGCTGCACCAGCGATGGCTGGGAGACTCCAGGAAGGAAAAGAGATTTTGCCTGAAGTAGGACACAGGTCTACAGTGCAGGCTCAGATGATCTGCAGAGAGTTTTCTAGAAGCCCAGAGGACTGTGTGGAAGGTGTTTGAAATAGAAAGCCACTGAAGGTTGCTGGAGCAGACTGTGAGGAAACAATTTATTCTGCAAAGATGCTGTTTACAGGAGACTGATTTATTTTTAAGCCTTTCTGTTTCACCCAGATGATCCAAGATTCCTCTATTTAAAGAAAAAAACACAACCCTATTCTACAATAGTAACTTTTAGACATTGCTCCAACAAAGAACAGCTTTAAAGAATAATTCTGTAGGTGTTCTCACTGAGGAAAAGCAGTTGGACCTCTCTAGTGCGAGGGGCTGGCCTGACTGGCACCCTGACATGGCACTGCCAGAAGCAGCAGGTCTGGCAAGTTAAGCCTCAAGTTAAAGATGACATTCCTGGCAGAGGAATGCCATATTCTCAAATTAAGGTGAGGGGCACATAAAGGTGAGTTTACTATTCTACTTCCTCCTCCTCCTTTTTGTTGTGAGAGAGAGGGAAAGATAAAGGAAGAAGGAAGGAACAAGGGGATGACATAACCACACAGAGGTCATCAACAAAGCTCTTGGAGGACCTGTGGGACAAAAGTGATTTTCTTTTACCTAAGTGAACAGTCAAAAGCAAAAAAAAACACAGATGATTTTTTTGCCAACTCAGAGGCATCTAGTGGGAGTGGGGGATGAAGTCAATGGCCCTGTGGAGAAGCTTAGCAGAGACAGAACTTCCTTTGAGGAAGGAAAACAAGCCTTCCAAATGCTTACAGAGAACATGAAAAGCAGCAGGAAGATGCTGGGGTACAGAGGGACACAGTGGCGCCGTGCAGCCTAACTGCTGAAACCAAAGATGACCGAAACAGTCAGTCTCAGCAGTGGGTCTATTCAAGACACAAAGCACCACTTCCCTCAGCTGTGGCACTGCTGGGAAAGAGGAAAGGCAGATAAACCTTCCTATAGGGTGCACTCTTGAGAAGTGGCGTAAGGTGGGTACTATTTCATACAGATGAGGGTCCTGAAAAGCAAGTAGAGAATTACTGCAGTCTGGCTGTGACCAGGAACAGACCTCGGCAGTATGTCCCAAGAGGGAAAACCCAGTGCTGGATTACCTAGTGCCAGTAATAAGTAGGCCAGATTTAGCATGTCTTTGAGTGCAATTTAATTTTGGGAAGGAGAAAGATGAGGTGACATACGGTACAATGCAAAAGCAATGGAGGAGGAGGAGAAGAGAGAAGGTCCTTTTAAGGACATGGAGTATGCCTGAAATGAAACCCAGAAAGAAGACCTCACTATAAATAAAGAAAATGCTGTTACAGGGATGGCTCAGATAAATTACAAGAGAAGCCTGGCACCAACCTTCAGCAATATAACAACACACTTGATAGATCTGTGTGAAAAACAAACCAGACTGGTCAATTCAATGAAATCTAAAAAGAAACTTCCGGCCACTGAACAGAAGGGGTCTCTTTCTTTGTTTTGTAGTTCTGTACAGGTGAGTCTGACCTTTAGCACACTTTCTATTATGTTTGCCAGATGCCTCAACACTGATTTATGGGCTGTTTGGCAGCAGCAGCAGCAAGAAATATTTCATTCTCTGGCACATTTTAGTAAAAATTTGTCAGCTGGTAATGGAACCACGGCGCCACTGAAAAGAAAGCTTTATAGATGCATTAAAAACCCCAACCAACTTAATTCTACTTATGTAAATCTCCTATATTAATACAGTGGGAAAATGAACCTTTAAAAAGGTTATCTTAAGGGGGAAATTCCCGTTTGTGAGATAGAGTTCATCACCACAAGACTATGATGGACAAACAGAAACTGCAAAGAGTAAAGATAAACAGGATGTCAATTCTCCTTAGGCAGAAAGATGCTTGAGCAAATAACCTGAAGAAGCCCCCTTTGAGTCCTCCTTTCCATAACAACAGCTGAGGCATCGTAGAATAAGTGGAACTCTAATATTCACAAAAAAGGACAGCCTACAACATGAGTTGAAATCCTTGACCACTCCAGATGTTTAGTGTTTCTGAAAACCAGCTCTATGATACACCCTATTTGCTAAAAAATATTCAGGAACAGGAGCCATAATGACCATTATTACTGTTTCTTTGAAGTTGGATGATGAAAGCCAAAGAAATGAACATATAAAGATCACAGCTGAAATGGTTCAGGAATTACAGTCATAACTTCCCTGTCATATTGGCACATTTGGATTCTTAAACTGCATCACATTTGTATTGCAGTCATGAAGTACAATTCCCCAGGATGACCCCATGAATTACTTAAATCTGAGCAGCACTGCAGAGCGATTACAAGCTGGCCACATAAATAAATTTATGAGGTAATTATTTTCAACAGACTTTTCCCACCTTTTAAAAATTCCTCTTTGTTTATATAATGTGTTCTTTGAGAATGCAATAAACCATTAAAATGTTGAGGTTGTGCAAGCTTATCCATCATTTACCTGGTATTTTGAATGGCACATCATATTAAGATAGCTCAATTTCACATCTATAGCCTTACTTTCCTAACTGAAATGTGCAGATTTGGGAAGGAAATAAAACTTTCAATTAAAAAATAACAATCAGAGTGCAGAAACAGCAAACATATATAGCTTAATTCACAGCATTACAAAACACATTTGTACTCTGTAAATTCAATTGTAAAGAGATTTTTGTTATGTGAATAAGTAGGGATAAGAGATTATAGGAGATAACTCAGTATGAACATGGTTTGTGAACCCTATAGAGGAAGTTCCACAAATAAAGGAGTCAGTTGTTAAATAATAGAGACTATGACATGCTGTAGACTGAACGTGGAGATGGGATGATCAGGGAAAAAGTAAAGGCTTGTTATTAATCCAAATTAGATGGCCTGATATATTTGCTTCAGCAGTACTCTCTACTTCAGAATTCCTAGAAAACAAAAAAACCCTCACTAAGGACACATGCAGCATCCTGCCTCCTGAAAGCTGAACGCAATACATAAACCAAATCTAATTTCATGCCACTTTTATCAACTATAACACGAGCAAATGCTGAACAAGCAAGCTGGTCTTGCAGTCAAAGCACCAGTCTTCAGTTCAATCCCTGGGCCATGACAGCAGGTTTACGCTGTTCACCAACCTCTACCTCTATTTGCTTTACAAGGTTTTGTCAGTGAAGTCTCTTTAGTTTGTACAACACGTGAGAGGTGTGATTGCCTTGTTTTTACACCTTGCAGAGCACTGCTGCAACGAAGCACTAACCCTGACATAGCACTGGATACAAACAGTAAAACATTATGGTCAAAGTATCTATTTGTGGAGTTCTCTAATTAAAAGCAGAGGAGAAGCATGCTGTAATGATAACAAATTAACAAGTTAGCAAGAATGAATAAAAATATGCTCATAATGTACAGAAGTCATGACTTGAAATAGTTCAAAATCAAGGAAGTGATTATTTTTCAAAGACAGACATGAAAATAAAAGTTCAACAAAGTGTTTCAATGAATTTCAGCTCAAAAACCCCCACCAAAAACATAAATAAAATTTAAAAACCCCACATTTTTGTATGGTATATTTTTGTATGTATATTTTTGACATGATTGTACTCTTCCCTAACTGCCAACGTGTTTGTGAATCAAGCACCTCTCAACTCTCTTCCTGAAGCTACCAATCTGACCAGCAAATTATTTTTATAAAAAAAATCTTTATAAATCTTGACCTCAAAATTAATTGCAAAAGATAACCTGAAGATCAGGAGTGGCTGCTTTGCTTAGGTCCTCGATCTGGAAGATGCAAGTGCTGCTGCCAGCCTAGGAATGAAGTGCTAAAGCAGAATAAAGCCATTGCTTTTATTCTAGAGATTACTGTATGACAGATCATGAAACACTACATGATGTTTAATTAATTTAACAATTCCTTGCAATACAGCACTAAGCTGTCATAAAATCTGACTATGACACATTAGAGAGAGAATTAAAGAAATTGTGCTAGAAATGTGAGAATAATTGTTTTCATTGTGCTCATTCTGCTGTAAACTGGAAAAAAAAAACCCACCAACCCACTCCAAACTGAAAGCCACAGAATATATAGATTTCTTGGAAAGAACGTACCTATTAACTCCTTATTTCTGACATCTAAGGCCATGTTGCGTAAAGCTGTAGCGACTGCACATACCACCCGGTCATTGTCTATTCGAAGCAGTTCCACCAGGATTGGCAATCCTTTTTCCTTGCGGACGGCAGCACGGATATACACTGACCACTGTAAAGACACATGGGAGAGCGTGAGGAAGAGAGTGAAGAATCCACTACAGAAAGCCAGGCATATAAGGTTATAACAGGTACAGCGTAAGGGGTGCAGAAGCATGTGGATGCAAACTCATGAGAGGGGAAATAATTGCGTTTATGATGCTGGGCAACCACTTGATTTGGAAATCTGCAGTAATTTTTTATGGTGGCAGAGAAATTAAATGATGAATTGACTTTACTCCTAGCACACCTGGTTACTTTTTTTATAGCCCAAGTCTGCAGACCACTTGCTTTGTGTCAGCATTTCCTGTGGAACATCTAAAGATGCTCCACTGCTATGCCAACATTTGTATTACTTAATATATATTACAAAACATTTTCAAAGGTTTGAGTATTTCTTTGCTATTACCATAAGGACTAGTCAGTCTCAAAACATGAAAATACCGTTACAATTAATCTTGTGACTGTCAACCTTATCAGAAGGAAAAACGAGGACAACTGTATGCCTGGTTTTGGCACCTGCAGTGGTCCTAACAGAAAGGCTGTTGTACGTTGATGAGTTAGAGAGTCAAGTAAGGGCTGACCTGTGGCAGGCACAAGCCTGTGCTGTGCTGCATGTATCGCCTGTCTGCAGGACAAACCCCGTGGCTGAACGTATTGGAGAAGCCTGTAGACATGTCCCACTTGGCAGCTGGTCATGACACCACTGCCATGCTCTTGTCCTTATCTCAAAGCAAAGCAGCATATTGTCATGTGAACATCCTTAGGTTTGACAGCAGAAATGATGAACAGAGTTGTTTACGTCTAAAAAGATCTCCACAAGCTCTAAAGATTATCATGCTGGTGAAGCTCTCCATGGATGGGATCTGTGCAGCATACCGTGCCCTAAGAGGTCCATCCAATGCTGCATAACTTGGTGTTCCCAGCATCTGAAGGGATGAAAGTCTAGCTATACTATCTTCCTTTCAATTTTGATGTTAGCTCCAGAAGTTGGGAAAATACAAACAAGACCAAACCTGTGATGTGTGGTTTTAAAATCTACAGGTATTGCCGGGTTTGAGATGCTCAGTAACCTGCAGGTCTACTTAGCACAGTCTGCTTCAAGGCAAGCCATCTACTAGGCATATATTCCTTCCCACATCCTGAACTCTCCTCTGTAATCTTCATAAAGTCCACATTCATGCTCCCTGTAGTGGTATTTACTGAAGCAGAGCTTCTCCCTCCTTTCAGTGTTATGGCATGGATGTTTATCCTGCCATCGTATCTGGAAGGTGAACACAAAGTTCTGGAAGCCCTTAGCCTTTGAAATATTTAATGTATTTCAGAAGCCAGGATGATAAGCTTTAGGATTTTCAGACCATGACAACCCTTCTCTTTTGACAAACATTCCTTAAGGAACAGTTACACCACAGCTTACAGAACAGTTGCAGTGCAATAGCATTTCTCCATCAACAGAAAGGGTAAAAACAAATTACATGAAACAAAGCGGTTTTTTTAAGTAAGCACACACTGACAGCAGACTGTGCTTAACCTCTGCATATGGCCACTACTGACCACAGCTGAAGTGCTTCAGTTTAAAAGCAGGCATCTCTTTATGCTACAGACAGGTGCCCTGAACAGCAAAAGCCAGCATATATTTTCTGGTAAGAGCAGGAGATACAGACAACGGCCACAAGGCTGCAATATACAGAGTGCAAATTCATCTCAGGAGTTGTCATTCAGGGGACTTGGGAAAAAGGAAACTAACCCAGCATTTAGAGAGTATTATTTTATTAATTCTCCTCTGTAGTAACAATGCATAATGAAAGCTAGCTGGCTGGACTTTGCTGTAGACAAAAGCGGTGGCGGTTACAGTAAGCTTTCAAGGCAGGGAAGAACAGGACACAGGGTTCGCAGCATCACTCAGCACAGTGACATAGTATGTCTAAAGCACAAATGTGCCACCACGCTCTGCAGCAAAGCAAATAGCTCTTGGGTGAGAGGAGTGGCAGTGGGATTCTTGACTGGTCTTAGTCTGTGATCTCTCCTCTAGAACCAGGGTACAGGATGATCATCAGATACATAGCTAAAAGAAATCTTGTGATTTTAATAGAAAGCCTCTGGTAAAAAATAACGAGAACAATTTAATCTCTCTAAGTTTCCCGTTTTAATAAAGATGCATTTACCCAGCAGTTAAACACTCTCACCTGCAGCTGGGAGTACCCAAAACAACAGCTTTTTGCACTTAAGAGACTCCCATCACTATTTTGTGCCCCTCTCCCAGGGGAAGCCTCCGTTGTGTTTGCTGTGATTGTGACGTGACTGACAGAGTGAGAGTTCATGGTAGCGGTGAGACTACTTTGAGAAAGGAGTGAGGCTGCCAGTTGAGGTGAAAGTTCAAGATAGCAGACAGTACACTGAAAGAAGCTGTCATTCACTGCGAAAGGACATCACAGATGAAGCACCTCCAATACGGATTACGCAGGGAACCAGTGGGAACATTTGTTTTTTAAAAATATCTCACTTCTGTTTATTCAATACTAGAGAGAATCTCAAATGATCTTATATTATAAAAACCTCCACATTAAAACCTCAGTAAACAGTTTTCCTTTGTTTTGTTTTCGGTTTTTTTAGTGAGCTACCAAGGGAAAACACAAGCGCTTGTTTTATGAAGCCCAGGTTTAACACAGACTTCTTGGGTTGTAGTATTTTCATCATCCATTCCAACACAAGTCTGAAAGAAACAAATCAAGTAATGGTTCTTTTTTTAACCCTAGGGAGAACAGAAGATGTTGGAGAAACATTGAAATAACTCAGTATTTAAAAAAACACCCCAAAAACGTTCTTACTGAATAAATTAACATAAAAGCCTACAGCATCCATAATGAACCAATTAATTTGATCACAATAGTAAAAATTACAGCTCCAAAGTTTTCATAGGGGAAAAATTCAGCTATAATGTTTTACAGATGCTCATATGCACACACATACATAAAACAATGGGGGAAAGAGAGAAAAGAATGTACAAATCCTCTCCTCCCCTGTGCAATCTTTCCCCTCATCTTTCTCTTTCCAGAGAACGCCATCCACTTTGGGAAAAGTTCACAGACTCCTCAGTGTGTGATTTGCTATCATTTCATCTGCATTTTCAAGTTACGCACCTTAGGCAGAGAGACAGAAATGTCTATTAATTGTTTCAACAGTCTCTGGAGAACTTTCAATGTGGAAAGTGGCAAGAACTGTCTGGGTCTCTTTCCCTTAAGCTGCCAATTAGGACAAGTCTCTGCAAGCAATTACGCTGCACTGTGTGGATTTCAGGAATGCTCAAATTGAGATGCCTCAAAACAGCTATTTTATTCTCACAGAGAATGGAAAAATTGATTTGCTCTTGCGTATACTGATGATCCTTTTGTTTGCCTAAAGCCATCGTGAAACACGCCTGCATTTCCACATTACAGGTCAATTGCTAATATGGGCTCAGTGAAGTATAAAAGAGACCAAAAAAATCATAAAAAACCAGAGAAGAGACAAAGGATTTGTTGTCTATCAGTAGGTAAATGAGGCACTCTGCCAATACATTTAATCATCCTGTTACTCCACAAATCAGTGGCAGTGTCAACGATCAAATAACCATTCAGTTTGTAAAGACAATGGGTTCCTATGAGAACAGCAAACACCTTAGAGGGAACAGGGAGCCAAAAAATAAAATAAATTCATTATTGTTGCATCAGATTGCAGCTAAATTATCAGAGACAAGCGGAGGAGCCACAATCTGTGCATGAATACTCTTTACAGGTAATTGAATTCGGGGGGCATAACTACTATGCATCATTTTGAAGGTATCCAGCGCATCTCTGTGTCCACTTTCATTAGTAATTCCCTTTTTATTTTTGTCATGGTAATTAAGTAGAAAAATACAGTAAACTGGAAAATTATTTTTTAGTTTGTCATTGTTATTATTATAAAGGCCCCTTTCCAGAGCTGAATGCCTTCAGGGATTAAGATTACATTAGTCTGAAACTCAACAAAAGAGTAATTAATCTAGATGAAGCTTTTATTTTTTCAGAAAAATTGAAAAGCATTTAGCAGGCTCTTTTTAGTGTTTCATAGTTATATACATGTTTATTCTTCTCTTTATTCTCCTATGAAGCACCACCACAGAAGACCAAACTAGAAAATAAAGACATTTCCAGCACTAAATGAGAAAGGTAAAAAAAAACACCCTCACCAAAATAAACTCACGAAAAAACATTGAGGAATATCAATGGTTGTATACACTTGCTACTTTGAATGGATTCACTCTCCTGCCATTGCCAGCAGTGTTATTGGAGTACCTCCACAATATTTCACCATCACATACTTTAGTTTTGACTAGACTTTCCATTGTATTGGCACAGGTCACCACTGTGACTCAAAGAGTTGAGATATCAAATATTAAAGAGAATTGCCAAGAAACTACAAAGTAAAAGCCAAATTAGGGCAGCAAGCATGACAAAGCAAGCTAAAGTACAAAAAAACCCCAAGAACATTAGAGAGATTCAGAATTTGCTAGGAGAGGCTTACAAGGGGGCTGTCTGCTAACAGTAGTGGAATAACAGACTACAGATGAAAACTTAATGTTGAATAATCAAAGATCAACGAGCAATCAAAGAACAATATTCTTGCTTGATCATATACAATGAAGTGCACGCATAAGGAAAAAAAAGAGGTTTTTTACATACCACTTAGCAAATTACAGATCTACTTTAGTCAAGTAACTCTACTGGGATCCCTGTGAGGTCATGCCACCTAACAGAGGGCAAAGGGTCTGCAAACTCAGTTATCTTTTTGCAGTTTCTGAAGAGTACAAGCACTTTCCACAGACTTTCGCTGCCTGACTGCAGTATTTTGTTCTCAGAAATGATCCCATCTGAGAGGCCACTAGCAAGTTCTCTACACCTCTGTTCTAGGACAAGAGAAAAGTATTTAAGTAGGTACTTTCCTCTTGCTCCAAAACCTTCATCAAGCTTAAAAAGAAAGGAAAAAAAATCTGGTGGGTGAAGATATACGTTTAAATAAATAAATTAGAGAAAACTGCAATGGTGCTAAACAGAAGATACATTGAATGTTTGAGGAAGGTAAAGCTCAGAAGGAACTGCCCTCACACCTTACCATTCTGGTTGTGTAGTACTAGTAGGTACTGTGTATTCAAAATGATCTGGGAGCCACTGCAATGACTCTTCCAAGCACTGTACATAATACAATTAAAAAAGAGAGGTTTTGAGACACAAGTGACACAGCTCATGGGAAGGCAAAATGACTGAGTATAGTAAGGAAGAAGCACAAATTCACCATGACCTACTGTACTCCCATTGCTTCTTGATTATTGTCCTGTCCCTTGGCTCTTGTTTTCCTTCCTACAGAGTCAATAAGCTTCTCTGTATTAATTAATGTTGCCTCATCTACAGGGGGATTCCACACAAGTAAGAATTCCTGGCAGAATAATGAACTGGTTATTTAAAAAGTTTGGCTTTGTTGATTAGGTCAGGTGTTAGAAGTGGTCTACTCTATTCTGTCACATAAGGGTTTGTAAAAGTGGTATCTTGGAGAAGACGAATGAAAGCCTTTTCACTGCAATCCAAAAGACTTTCTCTTGAAACAGTCCAATGAAATTCCAAAGGGTTAATATACAAATAACTAGAGTCATCAGAAAAGTCTGTCACAGAACCCACCATATGTCCTTGCCTGATGAGAGGAAGATTGATAACCTAGATGTCTGCTCCTTTAGACAATAATTACTTATTATCTGCAAGTGACTGGATGGTAGGGAGCCTGAAACTGTTTTCATACTACTTTTTGAAGTAGCTGCACTGACCTTGTGACTGAATCAGTCCCTTTAATGTTTTCTGTTTCCTTATCTAATAACTTACTTAATGGAGCTCTTGTTCCCATAAGGCTCAGATTTCTCTAGGATGGGATTAAGAAAATAAATGTAGTTACTTGCCTAAGGAACAAAGACTGAGATCTCATTTAGCTATCTCAAGAGATCAAGCCAATGACCCATAAACCCCATTCACATGGGTACTGTACCTCATGGGGATCGAAAGCAGGGGTGTTCAGTTGTCTAATCAAAAAGTCTCATCATTCCCTGCTGAGTATGATCAAACATGGAAGTGAAAGGAAAGGAGGCAGAGCGAACTAGCCAAAGAATTCTACGGCCTCACACAACAGAGCAGCACTTGTTCCTGGTGTTAAGGAGCCCAAGGTACTAACAGATGTTGAGGAAAAGAAAGCATATGACAGAAGTTTCTAAAGTCTGAAAAGCACCTGGGACAGAAAACGGCAACACAGAAGGGACTAACAAGGCCCAGGGCAGGTGTGCAACCTGTTATAATGTAAGCCATTGCACTGCCAACGGAAATACGGTAGATCTTCTTCCCTGATTTTAAAAGTTATGTATTACCTATAAAAGTAACAAAACATGAGTATATGAATGAAGACATTATTTTTAAGGGTTTGACAAAATGAAGGCAATCCTCCTTGTGGTGACACCACCTTGTTTTTAACTGCATGCAATAGAAAAGGTAGTAGGGCACAAGGCAATAGGAACAAACACACAGGAGGTTTGCAGAACACACCAGGAAATGCTTTTTCACTGTGAGGGTGACTGTCACAGGTTCCCCAGAGAGTTTCCATCCTTGGAGACATTAAAAAACCTGTCTATGTATGGACCTAGGCGATTGGCAATTGGCTCTAGGTGACCCTGCTGGAGCTTCCAGAGGTCCCTGCCAACCTCAGCCTTTCTGTGATTCTGTGCATTCACAACTACAGCTATTGCAGAAATGTCTCAGACTGACAAACTGACATCACACTAAATTTAGCTAACAGATAGATATAGCTATAGCAATATAGAGATATCCCAGTATCTCCTTTCTTCCTGAGAGGGAAATTTTGTTCAAAAGGGACATAACCTTGGATTCTTGACATTTTTAACTCTAGGACATTTTGCATACAACTTTTTACATGTTCAGTAGATTTAATGTATTAATAGCCTATTGACCAAGGTGAAAAATAAAAAAACCCAACAATCCTTGCCACTTTTAATCCCACCATCCATGAAAAATACTGACGACAGACAATATCTAAAAAGACCTATGTAGATTTCCCTTTACAGTATGAATCTTGCAATCTTATACCTCATATTTTAATTCAATTAATTATTAAGACAAATAACAATATGAGGTTGCAGAAAGGATTTCAGGTTTGAAGTTTCCTCAGAAAGTGTCTTGATAATTCAGCTGAGTTGGCAATCCTATTTTTATTTGTGCACAACCCTGGGAAACCCAAATTAAGTGGGGAAGAAAATTAACAGAGCTGCCAATGACAGCAGATACTTAATGGGAGGTAAAGAGTCTCCACTGCTTCCAAAGGTCTGTCTCAAGCCTTATTTGCTCAGGGAAAACTCCAGCTAAGCTTGATGAGGAATGTATTTGCCTAGGATTTTTATTTCACATTACTAAGCAGCTTTAAAATACAAGTTTATGTTAAGTATAATAATAAAAAAAAAATAGTTTACTTCTGTAAAAAGTATATCTCAAAGTGGCAATGAAAGAAAGCAAACCCCAAAACAATGGCCATCCTTTCTATGTGTTACTCCTTCTACAAGCAGGAAGTTTAGGATACAGTATAATTACCCTGCTTATGATTTGATGGGAGAAAATGTTTTGGAAAGCAATGACTCCCCTCAAACAGAAGCTCACCCAGGTAGCGGCTGAGTTCTGCAGAAGGAGGTGTAGATGTGTGCACATACAGTGATGACAGACCCATCTGTAGGCTGTCAGGTTGCCTATGTACTCAAGAGTGCATACTGCTAGTGGCCACCGACCCCATCAGGAGGGGGACATGCAGTGACCAACTGCTACTATCACAGGCCACTGAACAAAGCAGTAGTCAGACCTTGAACAAAAACGGTATCTTGGTAGTGATGTGAAAAACCTTAGTTTTTCAAATCCTTCCCAAAAGCATACATATTTGGATGCCTCTCTATATATTATTCCAGAAGAGCCATTCATATTACACATAGGTGCATCAAATCAGTATGTGAACAAAAAAAGAGACCTGTGACGAGACACGTGTATTCTTCCATGAAAGGAATGAATTTGCTTCCTTCAGATTCCAATCCTACTGTCCTCCCTATGTAATGACATCTTGTTGCAGAAGAGCAAGATAAATGAACTTCTATATTCTCCTGAAACAGTCTCTTCCACAATGAGTTCCGATTTGTATATAAGCTATCATCCTCTTCTGCAGAACCAGAATATACATCAAAGTCAAGATACACAGATGTTACCCATCCCAACTTAAATATTTGTATTGCAAATACCCTTCCTCATAACTCAGATCAGTATCCTGTTTTACTGGCAAACTTTCATTTGGACCTGCTGATGTATTTGTCGTCAATATGCTCCCTTTTCGATTTGTTACAGATTGTCTTGGTTCTAGTAACAATTGCACGGACCAAATACTGTATTGGTACTTGTAAAAAAAACCCAATCCCCCCCCCCCCAACAACAAAAAAACCACTCAACTTTGCAGAGGGGTAATACATGGCAAGAGTCTGGTCCAAAGTGGTCATCTTGACATAGAAAAACAATATGCAAATATATGTGCGTCACACTTCTTTCTTTTTTGTTGCTATTTGGCCTTAGAAGGAATTCCTCCAACTGAAACAGTACTAAAATGTCCTACAGATTAAGATTTATTTTGTGCATGTGTTGATTTTATGTGATTGCATCAATGAGAAACTATATTCCCTGAAATAATGAGAACTTTCAGGCTCTCTTAGTTTTTAATGATTGAAGCTGTGTACTGCTGCTTGCTTTTTGTGTTTGCGATTTTCAAAAGCAGTCTAGCAGATTTGGACACACATCACCTGCTAATACCAGAAGCAGATATTTATCTAAATTCCCTACACATTTTTCTAATTTTTTTTTTAAATCATTCAAGTTTCCTTTTATCTGCTCATTTCCCCATCATAATGGCATTAGTTAGGCAATCAATACCTGTGTTAAAAGTGTTACCTCGTGGTCACTGAAGAGGATTAGACAGCTTTGTACCAGAGGACCCAACAGGGTGACATAGCTAGGAAAGAATTATGCAAGTATATCAAGATGAGACTGTATCCTTGGAAGTGTGTGAGCATGTCCAGCACACTGGCTGCCTCATGTGTTCTGGGATTCTTCTGGCATTAAAATGTTAATTGGAAAAAAAAACCCCACAATCGCTATTGCTATTAATAGCAACACTATGGAGTTTGCTCTTTTTTCTCACTTTCAGTCCATCATAAATTTTTTCTTGAAAGAGTTCAAGTAAAAAAAAAAATTTCCCACTCTTATGCAATTAAAATTTATTGGAAGAGTTAAAAAAAAAAATTAAATCTCTCTTAGGAATAGCTTCTTCCTTTAAGAGTTTTCTATCTTTTATTTTGGTCATTTTATAACCGTAAGTCTGTAGGAGAGGAAAAGAGAGGTCGAAAGGTGGAAACAGCAATGCTTCTGTAATCCCCAAAGAGGACTATTTGCCTCCCAAAAATGGCTAGTATGACATGTGAAATTAATGATATTCATTCTGTGTCGGCGTATCATTTGCAATGGGATTGGTGAAACTTTAGAAAAACAGAGCAACATGAGAACAACTAAGCTCTTCACATGGTATCAGCATGGATAGTATCAAAGTTCACATCAGTTTTTCTAACTTGACACTTGCCAAAGAGCTCTGCAGAGCCTTCCTCTCCTTGTGCACTTCTGCCAACTAATGGGTGACAGGTATATAAATTTCTTAGAAATGGGAGAAAAGACACCACTTAGATTTTAGCATTTCTACTAGTCCTGGCAAACGTGCCTACATTGTTTTCTCATTTGGACCAGGGCTACACCCGTTCCCAGATGGATAAAATACATTTCTGGTGTTTCTGTGCCAGGATTACACAATCTGGTGTGGTCTGCAATACGAGAATAATAAAAGTATAATGATTTTCAGACATGGAGTATATGTAGCACTTTGTAGGAAACAAACAAAAAAAATCACTGTACAGATATTTTTTTACTCATAGAATGTCAATGAAATGCAATAGCCCAAGGAATTTTAGAAGTTTGGAGGAATGCAGTGCTCAAAAAAAACCCAACCCCAAACCCCCAAATCACATGCCTCTGAAGATCTATTAAACATGCCAAGTCAACTTCCAATAAAACTTTATGGATTAAAAAAAAACCAACCACCCAATGTATTAGTGTCATGACTATCATTTCAAAATAAATGCCTGAATTAACTGGTATTTACATATCATACATGAATGCCCAGATGCTTAAAACCAAAGAGGATACCTTCTGAGACTTAACTTTGATAGCTGCATTTGCCATTACATATTTGTTTTGATATAACTGTGAAAAATTCCCCCGAGAGTTAAGTTAATATCAATGCATTATCTTTGTAAAACAGGATGAGATAGTTCATACTTTCACCCAATCAAACCAGTCTACCCTCAGGAAAGGGATGAAGGAATTGCCCTAAAAAGTAAACAAAAGTCAACTGTTATCTTGAATTTTATTGATTTAATTTAGAAATGCTTTCAAATCTGACAAACGAGTTCTTAAATATTTGTCTCAATTCACTGCAAATGATGAAGGAAAAATATTTTTTCTTATTATAATTGAAAAGTATGATTAGCTGGAATGGAATGCTTATGTTTAATCATATTGTTGACTTATTTTGTTCTTTTAATTTTTTAAAAAGTAGATAGTTAGATCACTTGTGTTGCTGTCACGTGGTTTATATCTTGCTCTGCTCTTGCTTTTTCTTAAGAGACAGAATGTCAACCAGTTTCTGCACTGACAAAACAATACGGTTTCATTTGATTGCCACTGGTGATATCTTTGGCTCGTTTTTCATTGCTCTGTCACCATGGATTCATAAAGATGCTGCTTCACCTCATTTTGATACTGGTTTTCAGTGGCATTTTTCATACTTCACTTGACCACTGTGATTTTCACTACTGTCTGCTGACTTGTCCTATGATATGACTAGCTGTATCAATTCAGAGGACTATCTCAAATGTGACTGCAGATACTTCTGTGAAAACAGAGGGTTATCCTGCTAACAGGAGCATTCAGATACATTTATATCACCCAGCTGCCATCCTCTGCAAAGGAGTTTTCTTTTCCAAACTGAAAAGAAAGCGGGTTAAAAGAAAGAAGGTTAATATTCATACCTTCCAACTCCCAGCAGCCAAGTTCTGCAGTGCCCCTGCTGCCCCTTCCAGCGTGTCTGGATTTGAGCACTCAGAGAGAAGTGTGAGGTAGGGTTTGACTATTGAAGGGTGCCACAGCATCTGGATTCCTTTGGGTGGTTCTGCACAATCTGGGAGAGGTCCTACGCCATCCCACTGTTGGAAAGTACAAATGAGATTGTCAGCAAGGAACAGAAAAACCCTTGAGAACTGCCTGAGTTGGAGCTCTAACAGCTATGCGTGAAGGCATCTGCCTGCAAGCAGCTGCTCTCAGTTTTAGTGTATCATGTGAGTTTTCACAGAGAAACACAATTTGACTACTCAACACTCCTTCCAGAAGAGCTGTAGCATTGGCAGAAATCACAGTGTTTTAGCTAGCTGACATAACGAAAACAATTTTTCGCTGCATTTATTTTTCTGAGTGGGAAGAGGAGCCCAGTGACCGGGAATGTATCTTGAAGAGGCAAAGCTACAAGTTGCATGTGAAGAGAATTTTTTCCCATACTGCTCAGCTCTCTGCATTCCCTCTCTTTTCACGAGAGGGGAAGAAAACCAAAGTGGAAAACTAAATCATGCAAAGCCGTAAGCCCTCCATCCCCTGAAAGGTCCAAGTATGACAAGTCCTCTCCAACTGCTCAGTTTCTTCTGGCTTCTCGTGGTGCAAGTTCTGGAGGCATTCAGCCATACAGCCAGCCAGCTGTTTGGCCTGAGACTCTGATGTGGTAGGTAGAACAACCTCTCACAAAACAGAGTTTTGCTATGAAGATAACCCCAGTCTGATATGCAAAATTGGCAACATTAACACCTGGACAATTGGCAGGTTACTGCATAGAACCTACTTCTGCCAGAAAGAGAAACTTTATTCCAAAACAGAGATTAACCCCTCCAGTGGAATGCACAATACTTGCACCTAAGCTTGAAACATCTTTAAAAAAATGAGAATTCAAGGACATTTTTTCCCGTTTTTTAAAACAAAAAAAGACATGGAGGGCACTTTTAATGGTATTTTCAATGTGATTTTTATCTGTACATGTAATATGTATTTTTCTTTGCTTTGGACAGATAAAAGGATTTAGAAAATTCATAGCCTTTACACCAGTGTTAAAAACAAGCCCCGAATTTGAATACAATCTCTAACACCTCTGAAACGTACATGTGATATTCAAGACCTGTCTGGACGCCTGTCTGTGCAATATGAGCTAGGGAGCCCGCTTTGGCAGGGGGGCTGGACATGATGATCTCTTGAGGTCCCTTCCAACCCCTATGATTCTATGGTTCTATGTGATTATGTAGATTTAAAGATGTGTACAGTAACATTACCCATCTACTAGACATATAAAAATATAGCACAGGGCAAATTAAGTCCTTGCTTGCATCTGCAGCAGTTAATTTTCCTAGCTGATTATATTAGCAATGAGTCAAACAACACAATAATACTTGTGTTGGGAAAAGACCTAGATTCTCGTTTTCAGGAGGTATAAATCATTATTTTATTTAAGCTAACTTTAAAAGCCTACATAGAATTTAAGGGAATAAAGAGTCAAGTCTTACCTAAGAACAACTAGCATAATTTAATTACAGCAAGGCTTTGCTAGGTATCTACCAGATTCTAGAACGCTACTTTTTCTAAATTAAAGCAGAAAAATCACCGAACTGGAAAGCCAGCAGGACCATTTAATACCCATGAGCAGTTACTCAAAGCCAGAAAGCTGTTCATATAAGAAAATCATTGCACAGGACAAAAGTTAGCATAGTTCAAAAGAACTGGCACAGCAATACCCAGTGGTGGTTGAAAAACTACAGGACAATTGCCTTCTGGAGGAACAGTCCTTCCCAATGACACTACTACAGGGCTGTCCTTTGAATTTTTTAAAATACATTTCTGCCTTTAAACCAATAGGCTGATTTCACTCTTTGCAACTCAATTCTCCCTTTTTCTCCATATAAATCACCACCCTTGCCAGAAAAGACTTCTCATCAGGTCATAAAAAATACATAAAAACCTGCTTCCCATTTTAGCTCTGAATTCAATCATTTGCATGATCAAGATTCTTCTGGGAACAAATGAGAATCACGTCTTATGGGTCAAATCCGACCTCACACCAGATTTGGGCTTTGTGCCTTAGTAAACCTGCTAATGAATGACTTGTGATGTCCAAGGGCACAAATGCACATCTTCATCCATCTCATTCCAATTTGCACAAATTATGAACACATTATGCAACCAAAGAGTGTTTGCAGAAGGTACCTTTATTATTTTGGGGAATAAGTACATATGATGTAAGAAATGTATCAGACTGACACGATACATTTTTGTAGACGTGTGCACATTTTTTTTAAGACTCCAGTGTTTATAATCCCAAAGACTGCTGAAAATCAGCTGACATAAAAAGGGTGGTGTACGTGCTTATGCTATGCTGGTACTTATAAAGCACTAGAAATGATACTTGCATTAATATTTAATGTGTTTTGGCCATTCTGTCTAGTAATGAGAAAACATTGAAAAAAACCAGTGAGCCAAATTACTGCATTTCCCTGCCCTTCTTGCTACTCACTTTCAGCACATGATTGGGTTAATTTATCACCAGTTGTGGGGGAGGACATTTTTCTCAAGACATTGTGATGCCTCAGGGTCCTTGTAAGGGTGATGGAAGTCTTTGGCACCACACCCGCATGTGCAGTGAAGGTGCCGTAAATCCAGTGACAGGGGATAATGTCCTGCACTACTCCTCAGACGTGGTGTGCGTGACCAGAGCTCCTGAGTGGCATGCATAAGGAGGGTGCTACAGCCAACCACATGTGACATACATGCTGTGCCTATGGGAGCCTCTGCAAGGTTGTGCCACAAAGGGTGATGGAAAAGATGCTCCTGTGGTTGCTTTCTGTGAGGTAGAGGGCACAAGCAATCACGCCCTGTCACGCACTCCCTGCCTCCGTGTTTCAGCTCCTCTCTGCTCCTGCATGTGTGATCTCAGCTCACCCTTCACTGAAGGGCTTAATGACTTCAGTCATCTTCTACATAGCTGAGCGCAGTGCCTGTACAGGTCAACTGTTGCAGGGCATGCAGGACTGACGCAGGTCAGAAAAGAAGCTACTGCAAAGGAGACTTCCCTGATCTTCACCCATTCAGTATTTCATACACATCAACTGTCTGAATGAAAAAAAGATTTTCCCCAAATGATATTAAAGTCCATTTTCTCAAATGGTGGCTAAGGAGGAAAAAAAAATAGTCATAAACAAATATTCCTTCCATGCTTCCCTCCTTCAGCTGAAATTGCCCACATATATTGTGGTTGAAGCTGACACACTCTTCGTTATGTAGGTGAGATACAGATCTCTCATTTCCTGAAACTGGTGCAAAGAAAAGTTGAAAGTCAAGAAGAATAAAAAGCTGAATATAAAGATCTCTAAGAACAGCAGACTTTAGAGAAGAGTAACTCTTAATAAAGTTTCCAAAGTTTTCACATTACTAAGAAACTTTGAGAGAAGAAAGATCACTCGCCTAGATGCTTCCCCATGCCATACAATGGAACATCTACCAGCTTTTCTCTCATTTTAATGAAAGCAAATCTATGTTTATAGAGCAAATGTACTGAACACCAGAAAAGGCTTCAACACAGAAACAATACTGCAAACTCTGTATGTTGGTTTTTTAGACTAACAGTCTCTAGTTTGTGGGGTTTGTTATTAAGGAGCCTCACATGACAATAGTTGGGCTGTTTCCCCTGTGATAGCAAGTGATTTATTTTCATTTATTAAACATGAGTGTTTTGTTTCCCACAGCCTGTGCAAAATATCACTTTTAAAAAAAGAAAATCTAGGGAAAAAAAAACAAAAAACCCTCAGCAATGACTAAAACGATCTTGATCACTCCAAATATCAGACTGTCTCAAACAGCCAGCATCATGCTGTAGCTGTGTTCTTTGAATCAGCAATGTAACTGTGCTCACCAAATGCATTTCTTAATTTTCAAAGGCTTCTAAAGAAACAGCTCCCACTTCCCCCTGCACCCAGAAGACAGAGATTTCTCATTCTGCATATCTAGTGGCCATGGAAGTCTATGCCAGCTGTCTTTAGGCATGTCAATCAAAAAATTTCTTATAGGAACCATTGTCCAAGAGACACTGACCAATGCTGTCAAGAGCAGAAATCTGAAGTTAAACAACAAAATTTCAACAAAATCACAAATCATGCTTTCAGGGGTGATGGGAATCCCTGCAGCCAATACCCAGGAGGCAAGAATACCACTATTTAAATTGAGTCAACTTTCAGCTTAGACATTCAGACATGAAGAAGGTGTCTACTTTCACAGAAACTATGGGAGTAACTTGGGAGAGGGAATAGCTGCTGTGGTCCAGAAACACGTACTGCAAACAAAACTGGGAAATTATTCAATAAATTTTTTTGGATAAGTAACAGTAACCTCCCCAATTTGATGTAACAATGTTTACAATTTTGGGAACAGTGTTTGGAATGCTTTCAAAACATTGCAATGTTTGGGATCTTTATTACTAAGGTGAATAAATCTAAATTATACTCCAGATTATATATTACATTCTTAAAGTAATTGCCAATGCTTTTAAATATTATGCTTAGCTATGAAAAATAATTTGATTTGTGTCCCTTATCTTTACTTAAAACCAGCCCCCTTCCAAATAAAACAGGATGGAGTTCAGCCCAGGGAAAACAGTCCTTGAAATCTCACCACATCTCCTCACCCCTCTGTCCTCAATAAGAAGCTGATGCTAATGGGCTTTGCAAAACATTCCACAAATTGACAAATAAAAATTATATTTAATAACCCTTTAATTTTGACTTTGAAAACAATTTGGTTCATACATGATACTGGGAGATTCCCAGGGTATATGAGATGTTCTTGTGTAGGCAAGCAAGAATTTAGAAATGATTGCTAAGAAGCTCTGCAAGGAGTGGCTCAATAGTTGATTTCTTGCTAAGCAACACTTGGCACAATCATATTGTGCAAGACAATGAAGCAACAAATGGAAATAATATCCTCCCTGAGCAGAACATACTGGCAACACAGTCTTTCATCCCTAACCTTTGTTTAGATTATTTGCTAAACTCAGGAGCCACCACCATCCCTCTGTTTCTGTGCTTATTAATTTGCTGTGGCTGGTACAGTACGGAAAGATACTTGGTAAAGTTGTGGTCTCACCACATAAAAAGGCATATTTGACAGCTTTATTTTGTATTCTTTTTGAAATGTTATTGCCTTAAACCTGCTATTTCACCTGGATAGAAGAATTTACAGCCCATTTAGCTGAGATGCTAAAGAGCTGTGCCAGTCAATTCATAATGATACATAACTTGAAATGTTGCTTGCTATACCTTAAGGCTCCTGACAGGAGGTGAAAGAGGTCAGGCTCATTTCAGAAATGCAGCTTCCAATCAAAAATCAGATGTTGGGCTAGACTCTGGGCTGACAAGAATGATCACAGATGGGGAACTCGAAAGGAGCATGAAGCCAAGGACTCAGCCTGTTTCTTCTTTGTGAAGAAAGGGAAGAAATGATATAGTGCCACATGTGTATATAATGGGCTGCATATCAAGAAATACAGTAAGGATTAATGACAAATCCCTGGCTTTTTTCATGAAATTGGATCATACCAGTTATTTTCCCTAACTGCTTTTTGCCCTAATCCATGGTTTGCATACAGCTGAGAGAACAAACCTGCAGGCAGCAGTGAAAGCACCAACAGAAGCGACAAAACTTTCCAAAGTGGAAATATTCATTTCCATCTGAAAAGTGACACAATGCAAGGCAGAGAGGTCAATGCCTATGGTGTTCTGGTCAGAGATGAAGGCCTCTACAGCTGGGGAACTTTGTGGGGTGAGGGCTCAGTAACAGCTGATCACAGGTAAGCAGCAGAGAGGATTACAGTCCTTGGGATCTGAGGCAGAACCAAAGGCTGATGCATCTCACTTATCTTTCTTGATGATGTTATGGAAGTTTTGCTTTGGGCTCTTCTGCATGTACCAATGCAGAACCAAACCAATGCTGTGTCTGGCTTTTCTTGCAAATCTTAAGAACGTTTGGGCTTCTTTCAGCACTAAACTTGTGTGACAAAGCACACACCTCAGGTACCCGTCTGAACCCCAGTCAAGAATCAGAGAGGAAGGACCCTGGGCCCATTTAACAAAACTCACCTTTATTCTGGAGTGAGGAGAACACTTGTTTCCTGTCATCCTAAGGGAACTCCTTAAGTAAAGTAATTTGAAAGGTGACATTAGTCTTAACTATGACCTGAACAAAGAAACCTCTCTTATCTGATTTCAGGATGTATGAGAGTTGCCATTAGTATCACTAGCAGTGTCATAAATGAAAAACATACTCCAATTAGTTCTTAAAAGGTCTTTCAAAGAATGGCCTATATTACCATTCAGTTCTGTTCTTCTCAAAAAAACTTATGTGGAAATACCACAAAACCTAAAAAAGAGTGATAATAATTTCTTAAGTCACAAAATAAAGAAATTAGCTTCTATTTTCCTTACAGAGAATACCAGTGAGAAAGTTACTTTAATGTTACAGGTTTCTGCTGTTTTATAGTTTAAGAAACAAACTCTAGCTTTATATCAAATTATTTTAAGTATAGAAAACTGCAACTTAATGCACATCTGCTGTCCAAAATCACAGAATGCATTAGGTTGGAAGGGACCTTTAAAGGCCATCTAGTCCACCCCCCCTGCAGGAAGCAGGGACACCTTTAACACGATCAGGTTGCTCAGAGCTTCATCGAGCCTGACCCTGAATATCTCCAGGAATGGGGCCTCCAGCTCCTCTCTGGGCAACCTGTTCCTGTGTCTCACCACTCTCACAGTGAAGAACTTCTTCCTAATGTTTAATCTACACCTACACTGCTCCAAAATGATACGTGTGATATTATTGCCCAATTACAGCAGTTTTGTTACTAGCAGCTTTTAGGTAAGTTGAATGCTTTTATTTAAAAATTAAATACCACCCCATAAATGTCCATATTGGACACCTGAGGAGGAGTTCAATAAAATACACACCTGAGAAAGTAAATGAAGGTCTGAAGAAGTATACCTTAAAAGGAAAGTTTAACAATGACATTCACTAAAATGTGAGTATTTTCTTCCCCACGCTGTTCTGTAAACCTTATCTTCTTCTGAGGAAGATGGAAACAGTCAATTTTATTATAGAAGAATCCCATGGCGCTGCAAAACCAGCACGATACTTATACTCTCAACACACAAAACACAGCAGGCTGCAGAACTGGAACCTTCTTTGTATCAAGGTGTCACAATTCCTAGAGATGTGTTCGAGCCCTGCATTCCACTTGGTAGGACCGGCAAAACATATATCAAGTATTAAAGGAATCACAACCGTAAGTGACTGGAGTTTTCATACTAGGCTGAACTCCACTTTCTGTATCTGCAAAATGACAGTAATAAGTAGCCTAAAGAAATATTTATTTTTTTAATACATTTGAAGAACTTCTCTGGTAGGTAACTAGGTTTGTATTTTCTAGGATGTACAACTATCAAAACCAGCCTGAATTTCAATGCTGCCTCTTCACCGAGCATGCAGGTTACTCGCTACTTTTATATCTTTCTTGTCTTCGTTTCTTATAGGCCTCCTTCCCCTGGTTCCAAATCCATGGTGGTGGGCAGTGCTTTCAGTGTATCAGATGCTTTAAATCATTGCATCTTGTGAAGATTCCAAAGGTACACCTTTGTTTATTTACCCGTAAAAACACTGTCCATCATGAGCATGATCTTCAGAACTGTATTGTAAGGTATTTCCGAGGATAAATGCTTCCCTGCTGAGGCACTTAAAGGAATGAGCACTCTAAAAATAGCATCCCAAGGAGAGCATGAGATCTGTTCTGATGGACTGAGCAAGCAGCAGGTAGCAGCTTAACCACTGCAATTGAAAAGAGATTATGAAAGGCATTACCTGGAAAAATTTAAAAGCCCTGCTGAAAAATGATGAGATTACCATAAAAGAGTATGCACACGTGGAATACACAGGGCAGCAGTCAGCACACAGGGAGACAATGTATGGTGGGAAGGACATGTGAAAACATACTCCTGCAAGCCTCAGAAAAGGCTCATGAGTTTAGTTTAGATGGGATGAATTCTAACTAACCTGAGGAACACAAGATGTCTAGTTGTTAAAGACTCTTGCCTGGAAAAAGACACAGCCCCAACAAAACACCCAAGAACACTGCATCTTCTTGAGACACATTCAGAAACAATAAACAGAAAAAAACCCATAGTATTTCTGAAGAGTATTCCAGAAGAACAAGACCTAGGTTTTCACTTAATCCTACCTTTTAGTAGTACTGGCGTCAAGACAATGACAGAGCCAAAGAAGCAGAAAGAAATTGTTTGTTTGGATTTTCTTTTTTTTTTTTTTTGGGTGGGGGAATGGAATGTGGGTTTTTTGTTTTTTAAACATAATTGGACTGGGTGGTTTCCAGAAAGAAGACAAACTGAATATAATTGTGTGCTCATTTTTGCAAAATAATTGGACAAAAGTATTACCTTGACCCAAATATTACCAACTTTGATTTGGGGATCCAGCTCAATGCTACTAATATAAATGCACAGCAGTTACATGAAAAACATTGTTCTGTTTTTCTTTTCCACCTACAAGAGCAACTTGGAAGATTTGTTTCTGGCATGGTCTTGCTGACAGACCTCCATTTCAGCAGCATTCTAGTTAACTTGACAGCATATTTTAAAGCATGTAGTACCCCCAGCAATACTAAAGGAACACAGGGTGAGAATAACACCTTGTGGAAGGCTGACACTCCTGAACTGAGTAATCACCGCAGGTGAGAACTGCTATGTGGCAGCATGGGGTAGGCTGTCCAGATTTAAAGGAAATAAGATGAAAGAAGAAATAATTAGGAAAATATTTCTAAAGTTTCTAAGGCAAAACGGTTGTGTACACTACAAAATTAGTTCTGGAAGGAGTAATTTCATTTCCTTGCTGTAGAAAAGCCTAGTAAACATAAATGTGAAAATATGCAGATAGTTTCACTTCTCTTTGAATTTTAAAAATTATATTACACCCTTCCATTAGACGAACAGAGGCAGATCTAGAGAGATGTTTAACATGCTGTATGCTGTTAAATGAACGTTTGTACGTACTAAAAGCAGGCAAAAGCACATCTACAGTACAGGAAATCATTCAGAAGAGAGTAGCTCTTTGGCCTGGAGGAGGAAAAAGATCTTTAACAAGGAACCTTTACAATGCAGAGAAGCCTGACAGAAACAATGAAAGAGTCAGTGGTACCAAGTTAGAAGTGTGAACCCGAGATTCAGAGAGTTAAAAAGACTTTATATAGTGTGCAGGAGTGCACATGGATGTGTGTTAGTAAACAGAGCATCAAATGAGAAAGGCGAGTTGCAGTATGACCCACTCGTACCCAGACAGGCTGATTCTGTTCCTGCACTTTGAATGACTGCAAGCACAGCGTGTGGGAACTGTGAATTCGGGAACAGGGATGATGACTGCTTTATGGAGTAAAATTAGTTTGCTTTGGGCTACAGCAAGATGCTAAGTGCCAATACAGGAATCCCAACAAAAGGTCATAACAAATTCAAGCTGTCTGATGACTGCAGTGTTTAATTAGAAGAGTAGGTGAAATTAAAGTCTTGCTAGGCATGAGTGCTGCGGCTTTCAGTACCTGAATCTTCTTAAGGTTCCTGTAACTTTTACACCATTAATACAATTTGCATTTATGAACTCAAGGATATTATCAGTACCAATTTATTTCATTTATTTAAATATCCTGTGCTTACTCAAGCTATTATTTTCTTTGAGCAATCTGAAACAGAAAGAAATGACATGGAAAAGCCTAAGTCTAGGAAGAGATGGAGAACTACCTGCTGCCAGCACAGATCATTTGGAAAATTTCATGAACCAGTAGCTGCATTCATCACTGTGTGTATTGACAGAACAGTGTCTTTCTCCATAATATCATTTGTCAGCGTTCCCCATATTTTAAGTTGTTAATAGAAAAACAAGGAGCTAAAAGTAATTTTAAGGTCAATCCACCTAGAATAAAAACTGACAGCATCTCAAGTAACTTGAAACTATCAAGACTGTACTTCTCAATCTTTTTTTTTTGGTAATGATATTAAATATCAAAATATGAATTTTTTTTGGCAATCACTCATATTGCCTGATCCCATCCTGTACGGTCTTCTTTCAACACACAGAAGGATAGTACAAGACTAACTTTGAAGCAACTAAGTATACAAATAGAAGCCTGACGTTTGCTTGCATCAAGGCCTCTTTACACACACAAGTGTGGAAGCACAGTGTAAAGTATATGCAGGCTACATCTGCAAATTAAGACTTCTCATAATGAATGGCTTCCTTTAACAGACCGAGCAGTTTACAGTATCTATGGTGTGTACAATGCACCTGTGACTACAGTTTCCAGGCGCCATCATGTCATGTGCAACCTTCTCATGCAAACATATTTCATCACTCCAGAGCCATACTCTGCTTTAAGCTCTCAGCCAATTAACAAAGGCAACAGTTTCAGATATTATGCATTATGTAATTTATTTCTAAAGCAGTGTATTCATTATTTATATTCTAAATGATGGGCACTTGAACTCCTAATGCAGCTGCAAGTAGCTTTCATTACCTGATCCTGTGATTTCTTTTTCTTCTTTTTCTTCCCCCAGCATCCTGAACTCTCTGCGTCTTTTCCATTGGCATCACCACAGAGTAATCCATCAAGTTCATCTGTTCCCATCTGCTGTCCCTGAGATGTTTCTGCAGCTAGCCTGTATGAGAGGTTCCTCAAAATACACACACAGTTTTCAACGGTCTGGAAAGTTTGACCAAAAAAAAACCAAACAGAAAACAAGAAAAAAGTTAAAAATCATCCCTTGCTCACTCTGTATACACAGCAGAAGAAACACATACATTTTCCCAGCACAATTCTCACTCACCTACTAATTTCTGAGTGGTCTCCATCAAACCACAGCTTAAGAGATTTAGAATTTTTATAGAAATAAATCAGTACTCTGTGTAATATTTTCCTGTGAGTTTTTAAATTTTCATTCTGAATTTCATGCTGGAGCCCCATGAGAAACAGAAGCTGAGGTAAAATGTGATCAAGAGAACCTGAACACACACAAAATGTCAGCAAACTTCCACCTCAATGCATAGAAATTGCTACAAATAGAAAGTTGCGATAGGTTGTAGTCTCTGTGTTTTTGTTTGGGTTTTTGGGGGTTTTTTGTTTGTTTGTTTGTTTAAACCAAAACAACCTTTTTTCTGACATCAATTCTATGCTAATTACCAGAAGAATGGGATCCAAGTTCCATTTCACAAGCACTTGTGGGCAGCCTTTCCCTTTCCTCCACTTGTCCCCCTAATAGGCTGTGTCTTCTGCAGATGCTTGCAGGAATCCAGAAATGCACTGAGACCCACTGGCTGAAAAATTCACTGATAATGCAACAGAATTTCTGCAGGTCTTAAAGAAGTTTGGTTAAGATTTGCTTGAAGACTACTCATGTAATTGGTTCAATCTCATTTGATTACAAGAAGGATATGAGCTAGTGTCTGTCTTTGTTTCAACTGTTCCTAATGCTCCTTAAAGACAAGAAGTGATAGTCACTACGTTCCAGCTCTGCTGCTCCATGAACCCAGAATGGAAAGACTGAGGCTTTTGGCCCTGTCTTACTCGGTCATATTCACCAGTGAGGGAAACAGATGAGCATTTGTTTACTTTCATATACTCTATGAGCTTATGATGGGTATGAATTTGGCACACAGTTTTTGTGATGGCATTTAAATTCTAGAGATGATACCGAATTCAGATTCATCTAGACAGGACTATTTATTTATTTTTCAACATAGATGAAGTTTCACATTACACTTGTACTAATTTGAAATCTCCAGCCAAATACATCAAGAGATGTAGAAATATATGTGTGTGTGTTAGAAAGTGCCCTTCGTGCATTTTTCATACTTGAAATACTTGCAGACCTCACAGTGACCACAATTTTTAAAAAAAAAACCTTTGCTGCCTCTTATACTTTTCTTTAACATTTCCATAAGTTAATTTTATTCACTCCTTATACTATTTACTTCTGCAGACCCATAGTGCACTGAAGGTGAAGTTTTGCATTTATTGATTAGTGTTCTAAGTTTTATTTCCCCTTTTTAGTTTTGCATTTAAAATTCTCGTTATGTCAAAAGCAAGTAAGCCAAGTCCACCACGAGGACAAGGTTACCTCAAACTAAAAACTGACAAACTTCCAAGGCTCAAATGCAAACGACACCTTCACCAAGGCAAACTCCAACAAGCCAAGAGAACTGGTTCCAGTGTCACAGCTGGACTGATTTCATTCTTTCTTGACTTGTAGATTTGAACTTTCAAGGGTCCTTGTATTCCTTATTCCTACAGTTTTCAGTCTCATCATATAGGGACTAAATATCAGTTCAGTACTCTTTAACAGATCAAACTAAAATTACAAACAGTAACTTTGTCAAGTAACCATGTCCAAATAACTCATTTTTAACACTAAGTTGAATTAGCATAGCTTTTTCTTATTAAACATTTAGAAAAAACGCTGCTGCTAAGATGCTTGCAATGCCAAGATTTATGCACTCAACTTCATCAACATGAGGAACAGCTTTAACAACTCTGCAAGTCCTTACAGGTCCTCCATCCTTTTTTGAGCCTGTAAAAGCAAGGACCTGTTTTTCATTCGTTCAGCTTTTAGCCACCAACTGCATTATAAGCACTAACAGTTATCTAACAGAACAACTGTCATGATATTCGGAACACAGTATTTATAACTTTATTTTCAAGTTCCTTGTTTGAAACTAGGTTTTTTTAAAAGCACTTTAAAGCCAGTTATTTAATTAATTATTACTATCCACTTTGGGACAAAGATGCAAGGTAAGAGGCTACACTATGCTGTTTTGTATTTAGCTGCACAACTGGCTTATGTCACAGTTAAAGAAGTGTAAAGAGAAGGGGTTAAAACTACGAAGGCAAGGAGAATAACTTTCCTCTTATGTCCTCCTTTTTTCATTGTATGACTTAGCCTGCAGTTGTTACTAGCCCTAACTGATACAAATGAGAGTATAAATGGACGAGTCTATATGAATGGTAAGAGGCAAAGCTGGGAGCTTACTGTGCTTCTTGTTAAGCCCTTTTAACTGTAAAACAGTCTTGAAATCAGCCAGGTCACCTATAAAGGCACTGCTGAAAAAGCAGATGAGCTGTGACAAGGGTCATAAACTGACTTACTTCCTCCTTCTCCATCTTCCTCCCACTCCGAGGCTCCAGTGAAGCCCCTCTAACTTCTCCTTTCTGTGAGGCACGCTGAATTATGGTGCTTTGGGACATTTCCCATTTTGTCTCTTCCAAAGCTAACAAAAATAAAACTGGCCCCTCTTTTGTGGTGCAAAGTGGCAGGGAGAGGTGGGAGGCAGTTGGCTGCAGATCCTGCTGAGCTTGCTCTGAATCCTGCTGCAAGTGCAGTGCCTACCTTGTGGCTAGGCCTCCTCAATAGTCCAGTACTCTGCTAAACTGCTGCTAATGGAATACTGATCAGAGACTGATGGGTTGTGGGGCTTTTTGAGGTGGTATTTTGCTTTTAAAGAACAAAGCCACACTACTATTCTAAGACCACATGCTATAAACCACTCATTGTTCCTCTCTCCCTCACCTGAATGCACAAGCAAGTTTTACCCATTTGGTTCAGGCTAAATTCTGGAGGTATTCTCTCCAATTTATACACCCACAGAAGCTCATGGAAAACTATTTGTAAAAGCTCATTCAGAAGCACAAACCCAGAGGGTTTTACAACCTTGCTGCATAAAAAGCGGCTGTCCTGCAACAATTAAGGGTTTGCAAATGGACCAAGGTTGCCCTAGAGCAGCAACTGCAATTAATTTAGCACCATATACCAAAAGCAAAAGTATTCAAAGCCAGGCTTTTTCTTCTTCAGAATACTTTAATGTATTACAGATCTTCAATTTATAAATGCTTGAGGTCTTATTAAATAGGCAGTGCCTTTCACCTTTGGAGAAGTATGCTCATATTCGAGCACTTTCAGAGAAGTAAATACAAAAATGTACCTTAAAACACTTGGTCACCGAAAGCATTCACTGATCCCCTTCAAAGAAGAAATAATGTTGGTAGCACTGCAAAGCTGCCTATTAATTGCCCTTTTTGTTTGTCTTGTGAGCCTACCTCACAGGTATCAGCTCTGTCTCATACTGGGTACTGAAAATCAATTTTAAGGTAAACGTGGCTGAGCAATGTAAGAAAGTTTACGTGAAATATGGCATATTTCATATTCTTCAACCAGCATCATGTTTTCTCCCTTAATAATCCAAGCGAGAGGATGACGTGCTTACCTGTACACACTACACAGATATGCACAAATCCAACACTTAGCACACATAAATACAAAACTCAACAGAAGGGAAAAAAATGCACAAATCCAACACTTAGCACACATAAATACAAAGCTCAACAGAAGGGAAAGAAAGGATGGGCTGAATAATGCTTTGCTAAGGCATCCTTCGAGGTGCATTTTTTTTTTATTTAGGAGAAAAACCTGTCACTTTATAGTCCTGATGTACCCCAAATACCTGCATTTCTTGCTCCTGAAAAGACAAAGATAACAAACCTTACTATCAATTTCACTGCTCCCCAGAGCAGACTGGATCACGTACAGCAATGCGTCTGTCAGGCCATCACACTCCCTCATTCTTCTGCGGGCCTCCTCTCCAGCAGAGCTGACATTCCTGCAAGGCAACAGCAAAGGTTAGCACCTCCCTTCCTGAAACCTCCTCACCATTAACATACAGATTAAAAAAACCACTTGGATTTTTAATTATTTTATTTCCTCTTTCTCTCTCCTTTCATCAGTTCTGATCTGAGAATAATAAAGACAGCTGTGAATGAGCTCAGGAAATGTAACACAGACAGGAACAAATGGAAGTCATCAGGGCCTCCACAAGAAGGGGCTGAGAGGCCAAGCACCACACACTTACCTGGGATGGGCCTACTAAAATTTGAAGAAGGCCTGATAATTTTTGTTTTGTTTTTAAAGCAGATTTCATAATTGTGAGAAAGTGTTTTTAAAATGTGCATATGTACATATAAATCGGGCTTTGAAGAGCTGAGTAGTTAGGGCTCTTAACCTAAAAGAAAAACATTATGAAAGCATAACGTAAACCACCTGGTACTGCTTGTGTCTCAAGTTCACAAGTGTTTCCTTTTCTCTCCGACTTTGAGAGAACATCAATGCCTCAATCCTCTCTTTACATAGTTACTCACAACTTTGTTTACATTGCAAAATTTAAAACCTCAGCTTACTGTAATGACTGTATTCCTCAGACAGTGCCAAAGTGCCTTCTGAACACATTTATAAAACCACAAAATTTACTAAAAAGCATTGTTTGTCATAAAGCTCAAAATATTGATGTATAAAGAAACAAATAGGTATGAATGAGCACATAGAAACAGAATCTATACTTGTTATCATCAAGCCTCCCTGAGAGTAAAATTACATTCAAATTTGCACTGCAGTTTTGATTTAGACTTGAGGTGAAGTATCAATCCCAGGAACATGGGAAAACTTTTCACAAAGTCTCCTTCTGTAAGGGAGGACAACGCTCAGCTCAGGTGACTCCTCGATAGCTCCTCTGTCCCCGCTCCTAACATTTATACAAAGGAAGAACAGAAAAGAGCACACAACGTACTTCATTCCAACATATGGAAAGAGAAGAAAAGCCACTGGCCCTTTCACTTCTGAAGAATGCAAGGCACTTTCTTCCCCTTATGCCTTTCAATTGCCTTTGCATTAAAGATGGAAAAAGGACAAGAATCCTGGGAGGGGTGAATGAATTCTAGATGAAGGAAGGTGAGAGGACTTAAGGATAGGTTTCTTTTCAACTTTTTCTTTGCTCTACCTACTTCATCCTATTCTGCCTGTCATCTAAAAAAAAAAAAAAAGATTTCCATTCCCTTAAAGTACCAGAGTTTTCCTAATCAAATAATCTTCCAACTGGACAATCTCCTAGTCCCCTCCAATGCAAGTTCCTAATTGATTCTGCTCCCTAAGCACATACGATTGTCCATCTACAGTTGCATTCCCACACTGTCCTAATTAGTTCTACCCTCCCACACATAAGCTGCCCCAATTAATTATATACTGTTTCCTTCACCTCTGCAGAGAGTCCAACAAAAAAACACATGGTCCAGCAGCACTAGAATGAATTCCTTTATCTGCCTAGCAAAAATTCACCCTTTCCATTCTGCTTGTGACTCTCCCAGTATACCCCAACATTGCATGTTGGAAGTGTGCCCTTTATAATGGCTAGCAAGTTTTGTGTGTTCTTCTTCTTCTGGTCCATGATCTCTGTACCTCTTCCCTTCTCTCCCTTCCCTTCCTATCTCTCCAGGAAGAGAGAGTTGTATCCAGCCCTGAAAGGATAACTGCACAAATTACAATAGAAGGATGATGATGAAGTTTTCTCAGCACACTAGCTTTCCTTGCACCACTATATATATTTAAAAAAAAATAAATTGAAATATTTCTCAATCATTTTGAACAGAATTAGATTTAATAATCTGTATTAACATAATGTGTCCAGGCTCCTTTTTTCTGGAGCTACGCATATTGAGTGCAAATTTTCAAAATACATAGACGCCAGTAGAAATGGAGAGATACATTCTCACTTATATTTTCATCGGGGTGATTTCTCCTCTCTAGCATGGCCAAACGCATGTCACCATGACTCTCCAGAGCCTGCAGAGACTGGCAGCCTCTCAGCTCCTCTCAAAGTTCACCAGAAACTCCTCCTCACCAAGTCAGCAATGCAGACAACCGTACAGTCCCTGAGCTGCGAGCTGTCTGCCTCGTTCATTTCCAGCTAAACAAAGAATATGAGGCCTTTGTATAAAGCGGTACAGACACACTAGGGGCACATCTTGCATAGACAATGCATTTCTTTGGTCCGTGTACAGGAGCTGTCGAGTTCAGTTCTTCTGGTGATCATCCTTCCCCATTATGCTCCAGTTGCTTCTGTAATCAAGAGGTGGATACACCGAATTCCTGCGACTGCTTTTCCTTTTCTTTTACAAGTCTCTGTCTAATTTCTGCACTGACTCATACCTATTGCACTCCTCTCCAGATCTTGCATTATTTATTTACATGGGAAATAGCTTGACAACCAAACCAAATCCAAACCTTGCATCAACATTTTGGCAGAAATCGTAATTTTATTATTTCACAAGAAATACATCCCATTACCTAACTATTCCCATTTCACTTCTATTGAAGGAGTGAGAAGCAAGTTCCAGACAGATGTCAAGGAAATCTTAATTTTTTAATTTCTCATTGTTCACTTAAACATGCTGTAGCTTTCAGTGTGACAGGGAGTAAGACATGACTCGTCGTTTGTGAATTTACAGGTCACTGTGCAAGCCTTAAACTGGACCATTAGTAGTCTCTACTGTTGGTAAAATGTCCCACCAAGTAAGCAGATGTTTATCCACTGTTAGTCTCCAACAGGTGAAACCAGCTTTTCTGGATTTTTGAAAAGACATGGAGATACAGTGCACAGGTATTCTGGAAAAAAAATATATTTTCCATTACAAAGGTAGCCCAGCAAAACCTTACCTGCCTGGTAAATTTGATTTTTTCTGGAAACTCTACTCACAGGGCTGGCATTTTGAATTGAGCAGGACAAGGAGTCCTTTAGACCTCCATAAAGCAGTAAAACAAATTTCAAATGGAATCCACTCACACAGGAATACCAGTAACACAGAGTGCTGAAGAATAACTCGGAGTTTAGTCAGAATGCCCCACTCAGACCTCTAAAACCCAGCAAATGTTAAGAGCCTCAGGTTTATGGCAGGATGTGTTACAGCTATCAATGGCATCACCTGCTGACTAAACACAGGCACAATCCCACAAACATACGTAAGGGGTGTCCATCCAATGCTCTATTGATATGAAGTTTGCAGTATAAAGGAATGCACTGTGCAACACATGCCCAGTCCCTGTCAAACCTGGCACTTACCTCAGTTATTCCATACAGGTGATGGGATTTGAGGTAGGGGAAGATGGGTCTTGCCAAGCAATTTCTTTCTCCTTTAGGGTCATTTTCCATACACTCATACAAACTGTGGGAGGCTCTGAGCAATATCCTTATGACTCTCGGATAACTAAGATCACCTGCCTTATCCAGGGGAGGGACACTGAGCACTATGGAAAGATCACCCAGGCATCACCAGTGTGGCGAAGTGCATGCCCTCTTGATAGGGGAATATTTAGTAAGCTACTAACATTACTTCCAGTGGCAGTTCTACAAATCTCAAAGGTAAAATTAAAGCAATTGCACTTTTTAAGGGTGCTCAGATCATATCAAGAAGCATCACCCTTCCCGTGCTGGCTACAGGTCTGCAGATCTCACTGCAGACATGTAGGACAAATAACCTATATTTACCAAAGATGAAATTGAGATGGGTCTTTCTCGAAGACCCATGATAAAAAACCAAAGTATATTTGATATCAGGTATATGTAACATTTTTTGCTATGGACTGATGCAATATAAGGAAGGACAATATCCTAAATAAGGTAGAATGCAGAAGTTGTCTTTGGTATGAAACTTCAGACATATCCAAAGTATACCTTTATTCCCAAAAGTTTTGTGTAAGAGGGACTAATCATCACAGCCTCAACCTTTTCGTCTTTCTACTTGTTCTAATAGCCACCAGAAGGAGAAAGGAGGAAAAGTTTATATAAGCTGAGGATTAAAAAAAAAAAGTTTTAATGTTGTAGGAACTATATTTATGTTTTCCTGAGTACACCTTGCAAAGGGAAAGCCCTAGGGAGAATGCTAAATAATCGACTTGCAACTGATGTGCTACACACTGATTTTTAGAAGACATACATTAAAACAAAATTAAAAATCGCTGACACTGGCCTCCCCTACATATGCTCTCTCAGATGATGCTTATTTTTATTTCTGTTTGATTGGCTAAGTATTCTCCTCTGGGGACACAGCCTTGCCTTGGTGGCAAGCTGGCACCTCCAGTCCCATCACAGGCTGCAGTGAATGGTGATGAGTCTCTCTGCTGTAGCAGATGATCAGGTATGAGCTATTAATATTTCCATGTACCTCCAGCTGTTTCTGTAGGCATTCAGGCTCTTTGCTGCAAGGGTCTAATACGGGAACAGCAAAAAAAAGAAGCAACCAGGACCAGACACGTATCCAGCAAGTGTGCTCACAGTCAGCAGCAGCCCGTTGCCAACGGTACGATTTCAAGGGCTTTTTATAATGGACCAGACCTTGAGTCACACTGCCTTATTTGTAAATATTCACAGAAGACTCTGGATATATGTCAAATAGATTAGTTATAGTTGTTATGGTTACTACTGTAACTTTCAGACAAATTTTAATTTGCTTATGATTATTTGTACAGTAAAACTTTTTTTCCCTTACTACTGAAAACTAAACTAGCTGATAAGAATAGCTATTTCTCAGAAAACATACAAATTTAAACAAGGCAGTGAGGTAAAAAATAAGAAAGCACAAGATGGTTCGTCTTCATTATTAAGTTTTTAATTGTTAGGCTTTTAATGACTACAAAATCAGCCTATTGTTTGAAAATAATAAACTAAAATAGATTTTTCAGTCACTGCCACAGATCGACATTGCAACTTTGCCCAATTTGACCAACAGTTCAATGCAGTTTTAGCAAGATTTCTTCTTGCCATATGTTCTTGGTACTAGTGATAGCCTTCTCATCTATTAGTTGGTCTTCAGAGGAGTAATAGTTTCTCAATCCTTCATGTAGATTAAGATAACACATGTTTTCTGGCAAATTTACTCTTATCAATTAGAATAGCTCAACTGTAATTAAGAAAGCAAGATCATTTTATATCATCAAGGAATTTGTCCCCAGATTTTTCTCTTAGGTATTCACTTCACTTTAAAGACATACTTTGTAATTAGACAAACAACTGACAGTCTAATGTGGACACGGTCTTGGTTATTAACCTTTCTATCAAATGCTATGACAATGTGATTTAGCTTTGATTATTCAGCCATACCTTTAATTTTCAAAACATCAGAGCAATTAGCCTACCAAGTCAAGCACTCAACAGGTACCTTTTACTGATGTGCTTCTGCATGTCCAATCCTCAGGCTAAATACACTGGGTTTTAATGACTGCTCCCTCTGTGATCTGCGAAGCAATTCACTTCTAACATAATTTTTGGCTATTTTGACATGTTTTTAAGAGATATTTGGCAGAAAAGAACGTGACCGGCAATAAACATCTTGAAAGAAATTGTCTTTCCAAAATATTTCATATAAAAAGATAAAATATTTTAAAATATTTATATTAAAATATAAAACAAAATTTTATGGCATAAAATATTTTTGGTAAGGGTTCATGGTATAATGAACCATAGCCTCACATGAAAGAAACAAAAAGTATTTCTAACTCCCACCCTCTCCCATTTTGCTACATGGTTTCATTTGCAGTGCAACTTCTATTTACATATATGTAATTACATATAGTACATTCAGTAAATGGTTCAAACTATGGTTTAAAACAAATCCCATTTGCAGTAAATTTCTGATTTGGTATTTTACCTCCCTGACTTGCAGTATCTGGCTCCATAAAAATCACTGCATTCGTTAATACTCAGCTGTTTATGCCTACACAGCTTCTAACGCTCTATCTGCAGGAGGTGAAAGTCAGTCTGACCAGTGCTTATCCAGTTTGCAATATCTGAAATACTGTCCTACTTGCTGCCCTTGGGAAGAAGCTGAAGTTTAAAGATGTCAATGTGAAGTCATTTTTCTTCATTTGGAATCACAACATTTCCAACTTGGTTCTTTCCCAGAATTTAATCAGCTGCTTTGAACACCAGTAGAGCTCTACATCTGTTAGTCCTATTGCACACAAGGGTGGTGTGGTGGCCCTGGCAGCAGCAGCCAAGCACCACAGAAATCTCCTTATCTGAGAGAGTGCAACAAACTGGCCAATCCTAAGACCTTCAAATGGCTCCCCTTTCCACTGAAAAGCAAAAGATTGTATGAATTTAAACAAGAACAAAATAAACTACAGCAACCCATAATAAAACACAGAAGTAGTGGACGTAGGAATAAATGAGAGATGCTAGTTGGAGTCAAAAGGGCTGATTCACAATCCTAGCTTTGCGCTTTGCAGCTGAAATGCACAAGCAATAAGTGTGCTAGATAAGTGGCAGATTGGTTGATAGTATTTATTTCCCTTTTCAAAAGACTTTTGACAAGTTCTCTAGCAAATGCACTTCAGTGAGAATAAGCAACCATGGGAAGATGGATAGATAAGTGTTAAAATACAGGAAATGAATGGTCACTTCTCACAACGGAGGGTGGTCACCAGTGGAGCGATTTATTTATAACGTACCAGGAACAGCAGATGAACAATGAAATCAAGGTTTGTTGAAGAGACTGTTTTTTCAGATTAATAAGCTAAGTGCTACTGCAGAAGTACTGCAGGAATTTAAGATTAATGTAAGAGAAAAAAAAGCCCATATATTCCTGTTTACTTCACAGCATGTTGGGTTCCAAACTGACCACTGACATCTCAGAATTAGAACAAACATCCATGGAGAGACAGCTCAATACTCAACAGCAGCCAAATGAGCAAAATGGATGGTAAGGCATGTAAACCAGAGTATAGCATGGCAGGCACTGTCCTTTTGGTGTGCAGTTCTAATGCCTGCATCTCAAAAATGATATGGCAGAAGTAAAAAAGATTCAGAGGAGGGGTACACACTTCCACCTTAGGAAGAATTTAGCCAGAACCAAGCATGTTGAAAGACACAGAGAGAGTGGGAGAATACAAGATTTTATAAAGTCAGTCTGGTCACGGGGAAGGTGGATAGAATGAACTCTTAATTTCAGTTGAAAACTGTGTGTCACCGGATGGAATCAGACAAAAAAGGCTTAAAAAAAAAAGAAAAAAATAGTGTTGAGTGAAGTCGAGCTGCAGATGTCCTGCCCAAAAGAAGCTGTGGCTGATAAAAGTGTATAGGGGCTCGAAGAGAAGCAAGTTCACGGAAAAGAAATCTATTGAGCGTTACCAAAACCAAAGAAAATGCATCTGTTTCAAGAAGACTGCGATCCAGCAAGAGGTTGGTGGGGCAAAGAGGGAAAGCAAACCTGAAAAGGCCCCAGCCTTACAAATTCAGAATCCTGCATTTAACCCTGAAAACTATTTTGGGTCTCTTCTTTTGATCTTAGGTACAAATGAAACACTGAGGTGCCATTCAGTTTCCCAGAGAGAACAGGCAATCTGAAAAGCTGACCAATAGTTGGAGAAGCAGGAGATGTACAGCGTTTTAGCAATGTCTTCTGAATCGTAATTCAGTATTCAGAGCTGATGGTCTCAGAGACATACACTTCCTACGTTTTCTTAAATGATATTATTCTGTACTCACGGCTGAGTATGGAAGGAGAAAGGGTATGGACAATCCAGAGGGGTTCCTGGTCCCCCACTGCTAGCACTAGGAGAAATGGAGGTGCACCTGCAAGTCAGAGTAGAGCAGCCCATGAAGAAGTAGAAGCTGGCACTGAGCGAGCTACCAGACTACGCTGCTGGCTCTCTCACCAGCTTCTCATTGACTGCTTCTCCACATGGCCGACCAACTTAGCACAAACACTGGTGCAGCCACGTTGTTCCTTGCACCTGAACTCACTGTTCTGACATGAGTTCGGGTGCTTCTGTCCTACAGAATTTCTTGCCAGAAGGTACTGCAGCTTTTAACATTTGCATGAACCCAAGGGCAACAGGACAAATTCTGGGGAATTAGCTGGGGAAGAACTGTTCACGAGGGCATGTAGCAAAGGGTAATGGTTTTAAACTTGAAAAGGGGAGATTTAAGTTGGATATTAGGAAAAAGTTCTTCCATATGAGGGTGGTAGATCACTGGAACAGGTTGCCCAGAGATGTAGTGGAGGCCCCAACCCTAGAGACATTCAACGTCAGGCTTGATGGGGTTCTGAGTGACCTGATCTAGTTAAAGGTGTCCCGCATACTGCAAGGGGTTGGACTAGATGACCTTTAAAGGTCCCTTCCAACCTAACACGTTCTATGATTCTATAAAATTTGTGGAGAAGGATGCCACTGAGGCTACTGAATGCTGGCATCATGCCCCCATACTAGCACCCAGAGAAACACCTGGCTGGTGGGAGCATAGCCTGAGGCAGTATTTCTGGTCTAATTTCTTCTTCCCTGGTCATCCACTCTGGCCACTGTGAAAACTCAAAAATAGTGTCAGATGCTTCAGTACTGTAAAGTATTCTCACCTTTTTTTCATTTTCCTGCTCAACTTACCTTATTCAGAACAAAGCCATTGATCAGAGATAAATGCTTTTCAATTAGCCTCATTCTGTTTAACAGATTGTTTTCTTAAAGTACTTAAAAATTGGCCTATTTTCATGTTCTTACTCTACATTTACTGTTCAAGCAATTTCTAAAGTATTAAAATTCAGGTTATTTGTTCATCGTTTCTCTGTCTCCTTTTCTCTACCACTAAAAGATGAATTCTGTATTTGTCCTGTTTAGTTCCGTGGGAAAGTCTCTGTCTTGCACAAGCTGCACTAGCAAAAATACTTCCAGAAGAAGAAAAATATTCCCCTTTCCATTTTTTGTAGGCTTCTCAAGCAAAACCCAGCATTACATCTGCATTCATAAGAACAGCTGAGAAGAAGCAGACAAAATGCTTTAGAGTTCAGAATAAGCACCAGAGAAATACACTATCTATAAAAGCCAGTAATTCACTAAATGTTTAAAAATATTATTCTAACTGTATTTATCAGCATGTCTGACACTACTGAGATCACTTCATAAACCCCTTTGAATGCTATTTCTCTAGTACCATTTCAATCTTGTAAAGGAAATTCACTCTCCTTCAGCCAAAACTTTAGCATATACAACAGCTGGGGAAAAGGATTTTCTTTCATACCTGAAACTTGTGAAAAGGAATTTCGCCCACTTCACATAGTGTGTGAAATTTCTTGCCATCCTCTGATGTCTTTGACCTTGCTTAAGAACAACTAGTACTAACAAATGAAAACAAAAACTCTTGGGCTTGACAGTTCTTTCCCCTTGGCTTATTCCCAGTGTAGCTCATGTGCTTTTCAAAGATACACACAAGCCTCTTTCCTATACACACAGAAATATTTTGAATGCCTGAGCTGATTAGGATAAAAGTGCAACTTCAGAATCCAACATGGGGACAAAATGCATTCCTGACCTGCTTCCAGGTTTTACCCTGAGTTGTTCAGTTCTAGCAGGCATGTCCTAGCTATGGGAGATATATTTATCTCTAGAGTAATAGGAAAGGACCAGACTATCACATAAAATTAACTGTGAAAAATAAGCATGATGTTTTTCCAAATGGAGCAGTTTGGTTATTTAATAAAACTCAAAAACCAAAGAACCTGGGATAAAGTTTCACAAGTATAGTTTTTGTAATCAGAAAACTACCAGCAAACCCCACGTAAAACAGACTTTGGTTTATGCTTTTAAAATATTTTTTACCTGTCTTGCTTTCTCAAAGGACTAGTTTGTGCATCCTCTCTTCCATCTGTCAATAAATTATGAACCCAAGAAGTCCTGAGAGTTTGTGCTCTCTGAAGATACCTTCTGCTCCTTTTTAATAAGGCACTCAGAAGCTGCTCTGCAGCGTGCTCAGCACAGGTCTTTGCTGAAGGAATATGGCTGTGCTACTCCACAGAAGCAAAAGGGAAAGTGATTTGGTGTCTAATATCTGTATTCTCAGTCATTTGACTGTCTTGGATTCCAGTGAGTCTCAATTGCTGTCCATACATTCTCTTAATTGTCCACTATAAATGAAAGAAGTGTTTTAATTAGGAAGTTATAGGTCCCTATCTCGTTGATGTTATTACCTGGGTCTCTTGTTCACACATAGAAAGGAAGCAGCTAGGAGTCATCAGTCAGTCTCCCAGACAAAACAGGCAGTTTACATGACCAGTGAACAGCATGCTACATGGAAGAAAGTCCATATGCCGAACAGACCCACTGGCCATATATTTGAGGGACCTCCTAATGTTTTAGTCACACAAATTCAGTTGAGGGCAGGCAAGCTCGTACAGTAAAAAGTGCTGTGCCACGGCTGTCAAACTCCTTCTACCAGATGACACAAAAAGACAAATCTGTGATTCAGGTATCAACCCAGGAATTTTACAGCTAACAGGGCAGACAATTACATTCCCAAACAAGTAGACACTTTGAAATGAAGGCAAGGTAAAATGAGATCTCCTAGTTCGACAATATACATAGATGTGTGTGTCTATGTAAACATGAATGCTGTATCTCAAATAAAAAGAGAAAGAATAGCAGAGCTTATTTCATACATATTTACTCTGAATAGCATCTGTATGAGGGCAAACTAGTTTAAATCTTGGGACAAGATCTCATGACACTGTCGCTTTGGTTTCTCACTCTCTGTTAGACAAGCATTCTGCTTGGGCTAGAGCACAGTTCAGATGTGTCTTACTAGTTGTACAAATACAAATACTGCCATTATGGATGCATTCTGGGATCCATTATGACAAAACATCCTACTTTTTATGTTCTAATTTTCACTTATCCATTTGTTATGCTGATTTTAATATTATTGCTGTTGTCACTAAAACAAACCAAAGAGTTTTGGATCAGGTATTACAACATATTGCATATTCCTCTCATTCAGGTAGGCACCTGAGCTCAGTAATTCTGTTTGCTGGTGCCCTTGAGTTTCAAACATTAAAAAGCTTTATTATTAATCCTCTTCTTCTCAGGTCTCGTAAAGCAAAATATTGGAAAGTTATAAAGTTCTTTTGCTTTGTTTTTTAGAATCAAGTGAAAAAGATCACTACCAAAATCAGACGGTACACAATGTAAATAGTTATATTTAGCAGAGTTACCAGTCTGAAAATCCTATGAATAAAGATTAGGTTCCAGAAAAAAATACATGACTACCAATAAGCAATCCTATCAACCTGGAGGAACAAACAAATAGGATCGTGATTGCTTAAGTAGGATGATTCCCCCAACCTACAAAGCAATCTCCCTGTCACATCTGAGTTTCAAGTGCCTTCCTGCATCTATTTAGCAGCCTTGAAAAAACATTATCAGTGCAGAGCCTGGAGAAGAAAGGACGGTAAATCAGCTTTGGTTGTTGACTAATCAGATGTGCACAATTAATTAAAACACCAATCAGTTCATTAGATTATTAGGTTCATCTCTTTCTGATCAGCTACTTAGAAATTTTAATACAGAGGATAAGAAGTCACAAAGCAGAACGCTTATTAGAGTATCAGAAAGTACGAAACACTGCTCAGAATGGAACAAATCAGGTTACCACACAGCACAGAAAAGAAGGTGGTAAATGCTTTTCAACTGTGTGTATACTGGTACTCACAGTGAAGTGACTGCTACGGGCACTTCTCCAGCTGGAGTCTCTGCCCAAACCTGAAGAGCATCTTTCTCCTCTACCAAACTGAAATTCCTTAGAAATGCTGCCTTCCATCTCATTTGTCTCCATTCCTAGTCTAAACAAGTTACTAGTCATTAGTTCTACCTTTTGTTTTTCTGTCATTACCCACATGCTCTGTACTACCAGCACTTCCTTCCTTTCAGTGAAGCATCTCAAAATTCATTTGTTTTTTTGCTCATCTTATTTCTTTCTAGTCACACAATTCGTTATTATGATACTGTTCCTGTGAAATTGCATTTTGCTAGTTCTAGAACAATCTCTCCCCTCAATTTTCATACATTTTTGCTTTAACTCCATTAAAAACATCAAGGTGTCTATGCCATTTTCCACTAATAACAACTCACAGCTTTATGATTTTTTAAGTTAAACACCTGTAAAAAAAATCTCATTATCATAAATTGCCTAATTGTAAAGAAAAAGAAAGTGTGATGCATAATAAATCATAATTCCTATGCTTTGGCTAAATGTGCCCTCACCATAAGACATGTTCATGTCCTATTTTCATGACAGTCAACCTGAAATTGCCAGAGTGTGTATCCTACCTCAGATTATGTCACTTCGTCCTATCTCCAAAAGGCTTTATGTGCATACTGAGAGATGATGAAAGAACTGACCCTCTAGCGTGCCCTTCAGCCTAATGAGTCATTGTGCATCACTGCTGCTTGAAATAACCTGTAAAAAAAGAAGGGAATCACTCTACCACAACCCTCCTTATCCCCACCCAGTCCATGCTGTATAAAACGATGACAAGAACTCTCTGCTACTAGCACTATTGCCAATGCTGTCTACCCCTCTGGCTTATACCCTAGGGCTGGTGTCCTGACAACTTGGCTCTTCCGCTGAAATAAACCTCCTACAAAGCCCTTTGCTGCCCTGTCTTGGTGCCAGACTCTGTTGTATGTCACAGTAATTGCTGGGGAAGGGGGGGGCAGAGATTGCTTACTGCCAGAGATTTCACTTTTTTCTTTCCACTTTAACACACCCCCTTTGAGTCAATTCACTAGTTACTGTTAACAAAATACCAAATTCAACCTTCCCATTGGTGCCTCAAGATGCTCATGAAACTCTTGCGTGAATAGCCAGGTTTTGGCTGGGATGGAGTTAATTTTCTTCATAGTAGCTGGGATGGGTCTGTGTTTTAGATTGGTGCTGGAAATGGCATTGATGATATAGAGATGGTTTTGCTATTGTTGAGCAGTGCTCACACACAGCCAAGGCCTTTTCTGCTTCTCACCCCACCAGTGAGGAGGCTGGGGGTGCACAAGGAGTTGGAGGGAACACTGCTGGGACAGCTGACCCCAATTGACCAAAGGGATATTCCATACCCTGTAATGTCATGCACAGCAACAAAAAGCTGGGAAAAGAAGGAGGATGGGAGGATGTATGGAGTGATGGCGTTTGTCTTCCAAAATTACTGTTAGGCCTGATGGCGCCCTGCTTTCCTGGGGATGGCTGAACACCTGCCTGCCCATGGGAAGTGGGGAATTAATTCCTTGGTCTGCTTTGCTTCTTTGTGCGGCTTTTGCTTTATCTGTCAGATTGTCTGTATCTCAGCCCATGGGTTTTCTCAGTTTTACTCTTTTGAGTCTCTCCCTGATCCTGCAGAAGAAAGTGAGCAAGTAGTTGTGTGGGGCCTAGCTGTTGGCTGGGGTTAAGCAATGACACAGGCTGTCTTCTTCCACTTTGTCATTTGCTTTGCCATGAACTGCACTATTACGCTTGCCTTCAGGTATTTTACACCCCCCATCTGCAAATGTATGCATTTACCACGTTACTGCATATGCTCCATCCTGACTCTTCCTATAAATTGAATCAAAACGCTTGAATGGAGTGAAGAAAAGGGAGGAAGCCTCCCACCCCGACCCTTCCCTGCAAATAAAAAAGACTTTGCAGGATCTGTGTGCATCTGACTGAGCAAAGGCTTCTGCAGGATCACTCTGTGTTCTTTATCTCATGATCACTTGTGTGCATCTTATTTCCATCGCGTCTCACCTTACATAAGGGCTTTACTATATGTTCTTTGGGACAAGAGACAGAGAGTATTTGTGTACTAAAGTCCCGCAAAGGGACCGAGAACACAAAAGGAGTCTGGGGGTGACAAAGTTGAGAGCTGTTTTCAAGTACAGAGTTACCGACGCCGTGTCAACCTTCAGCCCCAGCCTCTCAGAAATTGAGCCTACGCGAGGCGATTGCTGATTATTCTTCTCTGACGCCGTATTTTACCCTTCTCTGACAGGGAGGCATTCCCAGAGTGACAGACACTTGATGCCAGCGGACTTCCTCCTGTGTGACCTGCTTTTACAACACACGCAGTGTACCAACCTCACCTCCAACACAGAGCTTTGACTGTAATGGTGTTACACCTGCGAAGTTTCATCCTTTGTATGCTTTGTGTGCCAGTCAGAGACCAAATTAGCAAAAAGATAATTACAGCTTATAAAGGTGTCTGTTCTTTTATGAACAAACACTCATTCTAATTTCGTAATTATTATTTTACCCTTCTCAGTTAATTGTCAGTTACTTAACAACATAGCTTCCTCCAGCATAGCACAAACATGATTCTTAGAATAACAGTAAAGTTTCCTATATTAGGCATAAAAGAGTGCAAATTATTGAATACAACTCAGTGCTTATTCCCCACCTCAGAGCTGATTTCCATTGCCAAATCTTGCAGAAATAAATATGCTAATACCAACTACCAGTGGATTTTTTTTTTCTTTCTTCTTTGTACAGGTGGCTCTGGTAAAATGGCACTCCATCAAAATGATAACTACATGAATCAAGTATTGCAGTGTTCCAGTTCCTTGTGCTTGAGTTATCTTTCTGCCTGGAGCAGGAGGGATACAGAAGGCTCACGTGATCGGAACTGACAAACTACCTGTCTGTTTTGTGCGAGGTGATCCATTTACGGACACTGCACCCAGAAAGGCAGAATTACCCTGCAATTTATTAATTATGATTAAAGCCATTCCCAACACTTCTATATTATTTGATTTACCTAGTTTTTTACTTACCTACTTACTCACCTGCCAGCTTCACACACCAGCACCCACAGCCCAGGACGCCCCTGCAGCCAAGCTCAAGAGTCCTGTCCCAGTGATGCTGCAGCAGTGCTGGACCCCAGCCCTGTTTCTGATTTACCTGTCTTGACCTTGGGTCTGACTTGTTGCCTGATGCACCCTGGAGGGCCAACAGGACCCACTGCTGTCCCCAGCTCTGATCCTATTGGTGAGGGCATGCCCTCTCCATGTTCCAGCCACCCTCAGCTCCTGGCTTGCTGACCCTAGGGAGCAGCCCTGCTCCCGCCACTCCCTGACACAATTTATTAGGTAGCTGACTCTCTCAGTTTTTCTATACTGGCCTTGATATTCTTTCTCTTTCCACTCTTAAAGCCACTGAAGACTGACTAGTGCATTTGGTTAAAGGTCTCTTAATCTGAACTCCCTAAGACTTGCAAACTTAACTGGATGAGGCTGAAATTCATTGGCCTCTGCAAATGTGAAGAATGAAGTGTCCACCGCACCAACATGCAGAAGAACTTTGTCACAGTGAGGGTGACGGAGCAGTGGAATACGCTGCCCAGGGAGGTGGTGGAGTCTCCTTCTCTGGAGATATTCAAGTCTTGTCTGGACGCCTATCTATGTAATATGAGCTAGGGAGCCTGCTTTGGCAGGGGGGTTGGACCCGATGATCTCTTGAGGTCCCTTCCAACCCCTAAGATTCTGTGATTCTGTGATTCTGTGATCTGAGATCCACTAAATCTCAGCTCCTTAATAAACCATGAACCATAACTATGTCATGTTTCAAATCAGTTGTTCATACAGTTTTTTGTATGCATAGACTGGAAAGTCATATCAGTCCCATATTTTACTCTCCATCCTATGGATTTTGTTCTATGGGCTGTCAGGGCACTGAAGGCCCTACACTCTGCCATACCATGTGGGGTACGGATACTGGAGGTGTCTCAGCCAAGACTGAGCCTCTATTACCCGCTGTAATCAGGATAAGATGATCACTTAGGCTTTGCCAGGTACAAGTGCCCCTCCCTACACCCCTGGATGCCAACAGCAGTTAAGTATATGTATCCCTCTGAGCACAGCTCGGGGAACAGACTTCTTAGCAGTATAAAACCACACCAGCATTTTAAATGGAGAGGCCTGTACACATGCACTCTAGAAACACCCCCTGGCATTGATGTGTGCCACCAAACCCAACAGGAACATGCAGCCTGTTCCTGGACTTTTCTGCAGGAGGAAGGTTATGGAAAAGTTATTTGAATTTCATATAGTGCATTTATCCTGCACTGACTTCCTCTGGGGACAGGTGATCTACCCTGAAAGTATTTACAAGGAGAATTACTGAGAAACAACCATTCTGCAGTTCTTTGCCTTCTGTTCATAGACAAGTCCCTGAGACAAAACTCTTGGTTATAACACAGGTTTAGCCCAGCCACAATACGTCAAATTAATCTACACCCAGCTCTAATTTAAACTTTAAGCCTACTTCTCACCAACCATATTTGCAGTATTGCAAGACCATTTTACCTACAATATTGCCCTCAGCATCATGGTATCCAGCCACGTAACATCACTGCCATGAATTTCATTCACTCTCTTAGAATCTCTATGGAAACCAGCACCTTGGCAGGTGGAAAACAGGAACTTTGGTATCTACCCACATTTTTGTGTCTGTGCTGGGCTGCTCCAACTACTGGTTCCACCAGTCAGTGGTGCTGCTGTGATGGCTCAGCCAAAGCCACCTGAATGCATGTTGGTTCACATTGGAATTTCAATCTGCACAATAAAATCTTTCCTCAGAACATGCCTAATTATATTGAGCTGTTTAACATTTAGAATTCAGAAGGCAAAATATCATAGAGTTGCATTTGCTGTTGTCTCTTACGATAATCATTTCACAACGTCCAGTATGCTTCTCCCCCTCTTTTCCCAATAAGTTGCTTTAGACCACTTAGGTCTCCAATTTACACATTTATAACCCAAACCCCCTTCAAGAAGCGGTACTACAACCTGCCCCAGAAGATTCAGGCAGCCTGTTGGGGTGAAAACTTGCTTTAGAAACCTACCCTGTTAATTGAATGAAGTGTGACAGCATGGGTGGTGCCAGAGAAGTTGATTGTTACTATTAATACCCAGAAAGAACAGCAGTAACAAGCACAAACTCTGAAACTACTTCAGAGATCAAGTGCAACCACTGCTGTTTACTTAGCCCAATGATGAAGTCACTCTGAAATAAAGAACAGAGAGTTCTGGAAACACTGCAGTATACAAGTCCAGAGAACTCCAGAAAAATATGGAAGTATCAGAAAGATTGAAAAAAAAACCCAACTAAATGTTCTAAAGCCGTTATTAATTAGGAAAATGAACTAAAGAAAAATCCACCAAGTTTCCCCTACCTCCATTCCTTAAAAAAAAAAAAGGTGATTTAAATATTTTTGAATAGAATTTTGAAGTCTTATCTCAATTTTCTGGAGACTTAATTGATTTTAGAGACTTGCAAATGGCACTTTTGACACTCTGCATGTAATGGTCAATACTTTCTGCTACTTCATCATCTTCATGTAAAAAATCTATGAACAGCGTCTTGTAAGTGAAATTCTGAGATTGTTCCTGCTCTTCTCATCATAAACATGTATTTGAAAAAGTAGTAGTTACTAACTAACCAACACCCTCAGCCTTTTTCTTCAAGAAAAATTATTTCATCAATGTCTTTCTGATCTGTTTTTTTAATCCCACTTCTCTCTTTTCCATTGTCACACTACCTTTTGTACTTCCACTGTGTGACAGCCAGCAAAGAATGAATTTTAATTAAAAGAAAAATACACATTGCTTATGGGATGAATAAAAAAAGTTCATTCACCAAGGCAATACGCTGGCACACAAACAAGTTGAGAACATCCTTCCACAAAGAGTGCATCACTCTGTCCACCCTCTCAAATTGAAGAGCAGCCCGCTTCATGAGCAGCCTGGCCCCACTCCTCTGCCGTCAGTGAGGGGGGTCTCCCCGGGGCCTTGGCAGCAGGACCCCCTCTCTAGCTTGGCACTTGATACCACAGAGCAGGCAGTTCTGCCACTAACTTCAAGCAGCAGATACTTGTGTTGTGTTTCATAATGCTACTATAATACACAAACAGTAGACTTCTGAATTCATTTCCAGAGAGTTTTCCACCCTCCCACAGCCAGTTTCATTAAGTTTTCTCGAGTGATCCCCTTGCATTTATGCAACGATATTTATGCGAAGAGCAACGAGCTCCTCTTCCTGTATGTCTGAAAGGACTTGTTAAACTTTGAGAACTAAATGCCACTTAAGTACCTTGTGTTCAAAGTCTCTGCTTAGTGCTTCAAGTCATGGTGATTATTTAATTCTACAGTGTGTGGAACAGAGCCTATTTAAATAAACATCTTATTACTTATGTCCAATGTCATACCTACGCATTTCAATTTAAAATCCCATCAAAATGCCACTTACTAATTCACAGAACTTTATTTACTTCATAAACTATTCTATGATTTAAAATTAGTCCTAACACAAAGGAAGGGAAACAAAATGAACACTCACTAACCTACACTACTGTAATTAAAAAAGATGTTTGAAATACAAATCTTTCTCTAGCTGTTTGGCTGACGTTTGAAAGTAATTATACTTGCAATTGCTAATCAGTTCATCATTATGAATTGTAACATACTTTACAGAACAGTACAGCTAGAAAGTCAAGCACTGAAAACTTAAGTAATACCCAAATTAAGTTGTCCTCTGCTGCTGTAATTCAACCCCCTTTTACAGAATGATGGTGATACGTTGTCTATGGTGTTATCTGATGGACTCATTTGATGTGAATCAAGAGTTACACTGTAGAAAAAGTTGTTTTCCATTAACCTGCTCAACTCTGTCAGCACGTACTCCATGACCAATATTAGGGATGAGAAATAATGGCCCCGCAAAGGGAAAGGAAGTAAGGAAGTTTTGTCCACTTCCAGATGTTGTTTCAGAAGTTGCAGTTCCCCTAGACTTCATTGTCTGGAGTCTTGTCCTGAAACTCCGGAGTCACTCGCAGAATCTCAGAAACGGTGGTTGGGAGGAGTGTGTGGGGAGTCATCCAAGCCCAGCCTGCTGCCTGAGGAAGCACTATTGTCAACACAAGACAAGGTCAGTGGTTTGTGAGAGCCTTGAAGACATCCAAGAACGGACATCCCACCACTTCTCTGTTCCAGTGTTACACTACCTTCCTGGTAAAGCACAAGTCCAGTTTGAACCTTCCAAGCCTGTGCCCTCTTCCCTGCACCCTGTCCAGTTTCTGAACACTTTTGGTGAACTGGGTGGGCACAAAGCTAGGCACAGTATTGCAGAGGAGGCCACACCATTAACGTGTAAAGAGGGAAAACCTTCTGTGGACCTGCTAGCTACAGATGTACCCTTTAGTCAGTCTGTCTTATTCATGACGAGACGGAATTTTTGGTGCTTGTTTTGGTGCTCTCTATAAACCCCAGTTTCTTTTCAAAAGGGGTGCTGCTCAGCCAGAGAGTTTCTGGTCTGCTCTGATAAAACACTTAATGAAGTGATGGGAATATTGCATCAGTGCTCTCCATTCATCCACATGGCCAGACACTCATGGAAACCATTCTGACTCATTAAGCATGATTCGCGACTGGTAAATCCATGCTGACTGTTCCTCTTTCACATGTCTGAAAATGGCTTCCAAAAACTCATGTTCTATGTTTTTTCCAGGGTTTGAGGCAAAAGTAATCCCCAGAATTTTGTTCTTCTCAAAGACAGATATATTTTTAGCCTCTCTCTAGCCCTCAGGCACCTCCCCCAGACACCAGCATGATAGGTGCCTCACAACTGCATCGACCAGCTTCTCTTGCTGTACCCTTGGGTAAATACCTTCCAGTTTCATGGATCTGACTGTATCTGTTTCTCCAGTTAGTGCTTAACCGGTTTCTTGCCATTTTCTGGCTTCTCCTCCTCCATCCTAAAACGTGCTGAACTGTACAGGAGTCTAGGAGCAGGATTTGCCTGTTAAGACTGAGGCACAAAAGGTTTTGAGGTCTTTGGTCCTTTTGCTCATCACTAATTTGACTTCCCTACGCATCAGTGGCTTCACATTCCCCTCCAGCTTCTGCTTTCAGGATACATATGCCTGTAAAATCCCCTGCTGTGACCCTTTATGTTCCTAGCCAGATCCAGCTGGGCTTTGATATTCCTCATTTCATGCCCAAGTGCAGAACCAAGGCTTTTCCTACTCCTTTGTTCTGGTTTACACTCCTCTGTCTCTTCTGGTGCTTCGGGAAGCTTCCCATTTACCCAAGTGAGCATTCTGCCATAATTTCCAGCCTTCCTGTACAGCAGATGGTTACCACCCAAATTTTCATGGAGTTGTAATAAATAAGGTGAGCACCCTTCCCCTCTGAAGCAGCTCCACAGAGGCTTAAAAAAAGACCCACTGAATTTATAACTGCCATGGATACCTCAGTGCTGCTGTCAGGATGAATGATCAAAGCGAAGGCGGGTATGGTTAACAACCAAAGTTAAAGTGGAAAGTATGACCCTAGAGTTCAGAATAACGATCAGAATACAGGTACAGTTGGGGTCCATGGGAGGTTTTGCCAAATGCAACTCTCTGTGCTGCTGACTGAACAAGCTGACGCCAAGCTGCTGCGGGGGCACCTACCCGGTGCTGCAAGGCAGCCTTCCACTTCTGCTGCCAAAGTCATTCCCATTTCCTGCTCGGGTACCAAGCCCCGACAGCAGCAGGGATTGCTTTGAGCAAGACAGGAACAGGAATTGCACACAAATGATGAAAAGAGCAGAGCAAACTCCAAGCTGGCCTCTGCTGGAAACTGTTCTGTTTCTCACTGCAGATTTTGAGCATGAGCAAATATTGGTAACACAGGCTGACCATTTATTTTTTACTGAACACATGAGCTTCACAAAATAAACTGCACAAGGACAGACCTCCAACAGAGAGGACTAAGTGTGAAATGATTAAGCAGGAAAAGAATGAAGAAGCTTAGATGGCTGCCAAGCGTCACGCTCCCAAAACCGCTGCACGCCTGCACCAAGTAAAACTCCAGCTATTCAGATGCCATTCTAAACATGATCAACCTCCTTCTTTTTTACAAAAATGAGAAAGAAGGTACTACTGGTATTTGTTATTGGAAACCAGGAAGAAAACTGGTGGGTAGTTTCACCATTACCCTTGCAATACATTCCTGCACTTGATTTAGGAATGGGAGGTCAGCTTGGCTTCTAAGGTGCTACGGAACTCAATTACTTTTACTGCGTGGCAGCTACATCTAAGGTTTCTGCTAGATGAAAGCCAGTACCTGACAGTAATGAAATTATCAAAAACATTCCAGTTCCTGCATATTGGATTTTACCTCTTATTTCAGACAGTACATGATATGGTCTGTGTTAGCACCCCCAAACTCTCTAGTTAGTGTACTAACTAGAAAATAATCTGAGTATCCTTAAACAGAGGAAGATATATTTACTTTGCTAAAGCACAACCACTGAAGTTATCACATACTTGTAGGAGAGGATACAAAAATTCTATCTGTGGATTATGATAAAATCTAAGTCTTTAGTGTTTACAGTATAAAGACAATTTACAATAATGATGTACCCGAGCCCTTGAAGAATGGCTGACTACATAACACATCCACTAGCAATAAAGCATAATGATAGGGCTCATGCTATGAAAAACTAACATTTGTTTACATAAATTAGCCCCCATTTAGTAATTACACTGTATGTCTGCCATAAGGCCAAGCAAAATGTAACCCTGGCAGAAGCAATGCTGCATGCATTATAGTCTAGACAGAGATATGTTGGAGAATTATGGGGGATAATTAATCATTAAATGCTTTCCATGTGTTTCATGATGTGTGGAGCCACGATTCTAGAATGAAATGTCTGTGCTAATGCGATCACTTTCTGCTTTCTTAAAAGAAATACTACCAGTCCTGCTATTCAGGTCAAAGAGTACTGGAAAAAGAAAGGCTATAGCTACATAAACACATACAAATCTCCACACAGATGCACACGCCTGCTTTTCTGGCTTACTAGCTAGTAATGATATATTTTCATGATGGATAGTAACAATCTCAGAGTATTTGAAGTACCTAAACATGTGGGTGAGCAAATGGTAAAACAAACCGATTATTTACAGGTCACCTGTGTACACACAAATGTGCCGTATGGCAGTGGTACACCTCCAACCAACCAGCACTTCATTCAGGTGCCCAATTAAGCAAGCCACCTAAAACAAGTCATAAATTACTTCTATAACCAAAGAATGGTGATTGATATGCTTGAAGTCCTCCAAGGTAAAGATACTGCCTACCTAACTTTGGGTACCTCAATTTTCTTAATTAAACCCCAAACAAACCAACCTCAATCAAAAAATCCCAACCAAACAAACCAAAACAATTCTGGGAAACCAGGGATTATTTCAGTGTCCAAAGGATCTTTCAGTCCACTTCTCTACGATCTAACTATCTAACTGATGGAAAACCCAAAATTATCAGTCCTCTCAAAAGTAAAGCCAAAACAAAACAAAAAAGCAAACACATTGTTCCTGTGAAAACAGTTAAGAATCCCCACATCTTTCCTGTAAATCACATAAATTTCAGCTCAGAAAAATGCACCATGCATGTGAATTTCCCTTTTCCCCCATTTCAGCGCTGGTGATCCCAGCCATGCTCCAGCATGTTTTGCTAGTGGATCTTGTGCCTGCATGTGGATTAGTTACTGAGCTGTTGTCCTCAGGAACCTCTGCAACCTCATGACAGTGAAGGGTGACGTGACAATGTCAAGGAATCAGCTAAGGAGGACTACACTCTGTTCAAGATACATATCTAGCATAGAAGACAACAGTGTAGTTACATCACTGTCCTTGATGTGAAGTCCATAAAGCTGCATCTTCCTTCTTTTTTCTCCCTGGTGACAAGTGACAGGACAAGAGGAAACCACTTCAAGTTATGCCAGGGGAGGTTTAGATTGTATATTAGGAAAGGCTTCTTCACAGAGAGGGCTGTTAGGCATTGGAATGGGCTGCCCAGAGAAGTGGTGGAGTCTCCATCCTTGGAGGCATTTAAAAGATGGTTAGATGTGGACATGGTTTAGTAGTGGTTGGCAGAATAGGGTGATGATCTAAAGGTTCCCATCCAACCAAGACAATTCTATGATTCTATGATTCTTAAAATTGTCCCAGTTGACCCTTCTCTCACACACAGCAAATACTCAAACTCATGAACATCTGCTCCTGCCACTTGGGCGTGCTGTAGTTGAATGTAAACAGTCATCACTCTCTGCTGTGCTCCCTTCAGCACACGGACTAGAAAAAGGATGATGTCCTACCCCCACCCAGTATGTTAGCTAAATATGAGATGTCCCTTGTTTCTGTGGGGTTAAAAAACTTAATTCTGAGGTCACAAGCTGTGCCCAAGGCTAGGCAGCCTTAGGTTTGTCTACCCATTGACTGCAAGGGCTCACCTGTGCAGCCTCAAGTGCAACCAGACTGTGAGCACAAGCAGCTAACTGTAGCACATAAATAACTACCAAAAGTACAGAAGATACCATGCATCTTCTCATCTTCATGCAGATGACAAGACCCTCCTTCTTAGCATGAAGTCTGGCAACCAAAGACAGCAGGCATAAATCAAAAATCTGTCAACTTGACCATTTGAGGAAAAATGTCCTCAACACATTGATTATATAAAGTGAACCCAGTGAATTAAATGAATTATTTTTGTAAATAAAATTTTTTTCTCCATTTTATTATGTATTTTTACTTCATTAGGTGAATAAAAAACCAACAACCCACTCATATTTTATATGCACAGCAGTTACATCATGCCCTTTTTCATGCCTATCTTTTTTGAAACACTTTCCAAGTATTGTACTTCTGCGCATAGTAAATCAGATACAAAGATGGATGAATGACAGCAGGGGAAGAGGAGGAGGTATTTCACAATGCTACTGTCCTTCAAGAGAAAAAGCTGAAGCTGTAACCAACTAACTATAATAAATGAGTACCTGACAAAAAGAAATGAGCTGTGAAAGTAAAAAAGCTACACTAGGATGAATACTTCAAAAGTACTTTGTCACGGAAATCCTCTGTATGTAGCGTGCAATCCTAGCTAAAAATACTATCAGGCAGGTGTTAAATGTTTTCATATAGTACATGCAGATGCAGTTAAATTACAGGATTATTATGGCTTAAAAAAAGAAAAAAAGAGAAAAGAATGTATTAATTCTTTCCAAAGGAAATTTTCTCAATCATAGAGAAAATCACAGATTTAGAATCATGATTCTAATATTATAGAATCACAGAAGAACCTGAGTGGGAAGGGACCCAAAAGGATTGAGCCCAACTCCTGGCTCCACACAGGGCCAGCCAAGTCTGTGACTGAGCGCATTGTCCAGATGCTTCTTGAACTCAGCCAAGCTTGGTGCTGTGACCCCTTCCCTGCGGAGCCTGTTCCAGTGCCTGACCACCCTCTCCGTACAGAACCTCTTCCTAATGTCCAACCTAAACCTCCCCTGGCTCAGCTTCATGCTGTTCCCTTGGGTTCTATCACTGGTCACCAAAGAGAGGAGATCGGTGCCTGCCTCTTTGCTCCCCCTCGTCAGGAAGCCACAGACCACGATGAGGTCTCACCTCACGCCCCTCAGTCTCCTCCAGGGTGAACAGACCACGGAACTTCAGCCTCTCCTCATAAGACCTCCCCTCCAGACCCTTCACCATCCTCATTGCTCTCCTCTGGTCACTCTCCAATGTTTTTATCTCCCTCTTGTACTGTGACGCCCAAAACTGTACACAGCCCTCAAGGTGAGGCCGCATCAGTGCAGTGTAGAGTAGGGCAATTCCCTCCCTGGACTGTCTGGCAATGCCATGCTTGCTGCACCCCAGGATATGGTTGGCAATTTGAAGCTAATATAGGGAAGGCAATAGGAAAGAAACCCTAAACACCCAAACCTTAAGCAGTATCTTTGCTTAGCGCATGTTTAAAGAGGGACATCTTCCATCCTGCCTGCCATATTCGACAGAAACTTAGCACAGACTTTGCTGGCAGAATACAGGAAAACCCTTCTGTCCTGTGCCGATGTTGCCTTTCTGAGAGAGTGCCCGCAAGGTTGTGTGTCTGTCAGTGAGTTATACCTGGAAATCAGCATCACCTTGCACCTTGCCCAAGCTCTGAACTCCCTGTGTGTGTTAGTTTTTAATTACATCTGGAGTGCTACTCAAATTGGAGTGTTTCTCACAAGCTCTCAGTAGCTCGCCAGCTTGCAGAAGCATGGAATGCCATCCAGGAATCCCAAGACTTGAGCAGTGGCTCCCCTTCAGCTGTGGCAGTAATCACTCTTGGGCCCCGTGTGAGACAGTTCACCTGCACAAGACATTCTGAAAGGGGGTGATAAAATGTTTACTTGGTGACGTCTGGCTTATCCAGAAGGCTGAAGCAAGCTTCAAACATGTATCACTACTGAAAATCCTCAACTTGAGCAAAGAGACCGAATCATCTCACTGCTAGGGGAGGTCTCTTTGGATCTGAAGCAGTCTATCACAAAGTAGTGAGGGGAAGCTGCACAAGGATGCCCTGCCTTTTCTTCACTACGCAGGGCCACATGTTTTCATATGTTCTTTTTTTTGTATTGCCTAGTAATGCAAACAGTTTTAAGAGGAGAAGAGCTAATTAATATACAAATGAAGCAAAAAGCACCAACAAACCTCTACCTTAATGAATATTATTTTATTATCTGTGGTGGGATTTAGTGAGCATACAAACTCTGAATGCTGTGTTTCTTGTTCTCCATGGGCAATAAAACATCATCCTGGATCATCAGTCACCATGGACATGAGTGGCACTACAGAATTGTCACAATTGCTTTTTCTTTCATGCTGAGACAAACAGTATTTTCTGTGGAGCCAGTTCTTCAAAGAATGCATTTGAAAAGGACTATCCAGGATTTTGGATAGTCAGGACAGCAACAACAGAGGGACACCCTGGTTCCCACTGACACCTGTGGCCTTCCAATGGGCCCAGACAATTGTCTCCATCTCTTCAGCGTTGCACACAGTGACTGCATGGACACATGCGGTGCCACACAGGCTTGGGGACTCTTCCCAAAAAGAAAATAGCAGTGCCACTGAGATTCTCAGCTCTGCAGCTGGCCAGTGAGAAGGAGGGCTGTTGTAGTCAGCTGGACTTGGAGTCAACCCAAATGAAGTCAGCAGGCCACCAAGACTCAGATCATACTTTATTACAGTGCCTGCCAAGTTAACACTCACTACAACATAAAAGAGAACTGTTCTGAAATTAAAAAAAAACCTCCATAGAATCTAAGCCTTTTCACAAAACACCCAGTTTCACCTTCTTCAGACCCACATGGCGCAAAGCTCTGACAGAAGGAAATGTAAATTAACACCAGCTAACCGTGCAAATATGAGTGGACATTTAATTCTCACATTAAGCACTAGTTAACAGCAGGCATTCAACCTGAAAGGAATGAAAACCCCTGAAATCTGGGAAAATAGTCATTCAAAATCTACTTGAGGTATTCAACACATGCCTAATCCAAGGCTATGGTACACCATAAGACTTTCAGGATAAGGGGCAGCAGCTGATAGGTTTGTCACCATCGCTGAGCCTAAGACTATTGAAAGATGAAAAAAGTCCTGAGGCACATGCATTCTTTTCATATGTGTACGTATCATTTCCAGAAATATTAAATTAATAAATTACAGGAAGAACACGTTCCTGCCATAGCCACAAGTGAATAATTATAACTGTATGACAACTAGTTAAGTTGATTTTTTTTCTCTAAAAACCCCATAAATTTTCATTGTAAAGAGAATAAAAGATCATAGTTGAGGAACTAAATTTCAGCTGGGTCTTAAATTACAGACTGGGACATACAGGTCCAATATTTCTAATTTGCAACCAAACCTGAGAAGCCCCATTGAAATATGAGTGAGTTTCCTTGTTTGCCTAGGAATCACTTAAAAATATTTTGAAGATAGATGTTGATAGATCACCTTTTGGCTTTCTCGGTGCAAAATCAATATTCTGGGAGCTTCTTCTGCATTTGACAGCATATTTAGGCAGAGAAACTCAACATCTCTCATCAGATAAAATGATGGAAGAAGGAGCTATGCCAACGAAGCTTGTGACATGTTTTTAAGTACAGGACAGCAAAAAAAGTCTTGAATTATGCTTTACTATTTTCCAGTCCAAAGGGGAATACAGAAGGCATTCCATATCAGTTTAAAAATAAAATATCTCGTTGAGATTTTGATCAACTTGAGCCCAGAATGAACTTCCAGAGATATGTGGAATTTCTATCATCAATTTTGGAAAGTTGAACCAACACTTTTACCAGAAATGCTGAAAAAGCATTAAACTTCAGAATGCTATTTGAATACCACTGCTATAATTAATACAGTATGACCTTGTATAAACCTTATACATTTGTTCATGAATATGCAAAGTGGGAGTAACTGCACTGTGAAGAAGTTGGGTGCTTAAGTATCTGACACAGCTACACATTTAATTCTATTGGTACTTTTCCCTTGAGTATCTTCTGAATAAAAATATTACAGCAACAATCAGAAGACACTGATCTATTCCTACTAAAATCCCACCACCCCGAATCTTAATATTAGGTTTTTATTTTAGCCACATTTTTGAACAATCACAACATTCAGTAAGAAACAGTATCTCCTGTATCTTGTAGAAATTAGGGGGTTTTTAACTTTAACTGGGATGCAATTGCTGTGACCTCTCAGATTGGTTTGTGATTTTTTCTAGTCTAGTCCTTTCAGCTTCTTGAAAAGGTGACATACATTTTCCACAGTGGACTGACTCTTACTTCTTTCATGTGAATTTTCCCATTTTGCATTGTAGCTGGAAGACTAGGAATATGGTTATGCACATTTACACATGAGTTAGCAAAAGTTTTAGGCCTTTTTAAAAACTCATTTTGCATAGTTCATGCCCATGAAAGCAGCCTGTCTTGAAGTTTTGAATTTGAGTGCCTGAAATTTGACAGTTAAACTTATTATTGAGAAAATTAAATCTACTAAAGATTTTCAGAGCTGGTAAGTCAGTGATCACCGAGAAGTACTCAAAGCCTCTAAAAAACAGGCTCTTATTTAGACACCTTCTCCTTGATTAAAATGCCTGCCATTAGGTAAATGCAACTTAAGAGTCTACGACTTTCTATCTTGTTTTAAAGGACAAGAAAAAGCACTTCAGCTACCTTTCCTTCCTGTGAACTGGTATTAAAGATAGTTTTTCAAACCCCATCATTTATAATAAATACAGAACTTGTGAACTAATACATTTGGAAGTGAAGCAGCTTTAATCTGGAAGGACAGGACCTAGACATTGTGATCAAGAACCCATCAGCAAGTTTGCTGACAACAGGAAACTGGGAGGGGTTGCTGACACACCAGAGGGCTGCGCTGCCATCCAGCGAGATCCGGATGAGTTGAGTGGGGAGAAATTTAATAAAACATAACCAGGCCAAGTGTAGAGTCTTGCATCTGGAGAAGAACAACCCCAGGTACCAGTATACCGTGGGGGCTGGCCTGTTGGAGAGCAGCATAGGTGAGAGGGACCTGTGGGTTCTGGTGGACAGCAGGATGACCATGAGCTGGCAATGTGCCCTTGTGGCCAAGAAGGCCAATGGCATCCTGGGGTGCATTAGAAGGGGTGTGGTTAGTAGGTCAAGAGAAGCCCTTCTCCACCTCTACTCTGCCCTGATGAGACCACGTCTGGAATACTATGTCCAGTTCTGGGCCCCTCAGTTCAAGAAGGACATTGAACTAGCTATAGAAGGGACTCTCTAGCTTGACCCAACATTCTAGTTGTGGCCAAATGAGGTTTAACATGTGGTGTGCAACTCTGTGGGTGATGTAAAATATAACATGTATTTCATCACAAAGCATCTGTAGAAGGTAGGTAGATAATTGGCATCAAGTCTGTGGATCTGATGGTCCTTGGATGTTAATTACATTAGGTTTGCCACTTTAATAGCTCAAAATGTATTAAAAAGACAAGAACAGTCATGATTACTCCTTTCTCCAGGATAAGACTGGATTTGAAGAGGCAAAGAGGAGAAAAAATTCTAGGTTTGGACTTGGACAGCTTCCTATCCTCTAAAAGTGCCTAAGCCTGCCTCAGTATCCTTCTAGGGGGTTGTCTCACTCCCATCCCTCTTTCTTGCTGGAACTGTTTGCAGTGAAAGTCCCTCTTTTGAGTGGGCTCCTGGTGGATAAGACACAATTAATATGAGTTTTATCCTAACTTTGGATTCTGACAGGCTTGCTAATGGAGTGTGGGCTTTCTTGTTTTCTGATGCACAGGGCTGCAAGGTCAGCCTGAGAAATGCTCCTGGCTTCTAGAAAAAGCAAGGGAGACACTGAGACAGACCGGCAAGTCCAACATTTCTATATCCACTACAACATACACAGTTACTGTTCTGCTGACAGGAGGACAATCATAAAACCAGCAGCAAAGGTCCTGGTCGTACTGTAAGAAGCCAGCTCCATTTATACCCAACTGAAGATACTCAGAACTTGCAACAGCCAGTAAAGACAAAAACATATTTTAGCTTCTATAATCAACTCTTTTATCTCTATGTATACATACACATATACACATGAACATTTGTACATGCATCAGTTTAGTGTCTTAAGAAACATGTTTCATATATATATACACACACAAGAATGTTCCTTCATATATATGTATGCTTCTTAAGAAACTAAACAGATGATGGATATACAGTCTGTGTGATTTATTTTATGCTGCTCCCACATTTTATTTTGTTAGTATGCAGCAGAACATCATATTCAAAATAGCTTATAGAAGCTCCTAAGAATAGGAATCAAAAGACTTTGGATGCTTAGAAGAGAAATGAAGCAGAAATAAGACAGTGGGATAAATGCGTTAACTGAAAATGTCTGTGAAACAGATCATTCATCCATAAACCAGTTAGAAATGTGATATTCTGGCTTTGCAGTTAAGGCAAATTGTTTAAACATTTATTTCATTCAAAAAGTTGATCCTGACACAAGATACTACCGGGTCAGCTACGTACAACTCATGTATGCACTTTGCTCCTTTGCTTTTCTACTCTGAAAGCTTGCTATAATTTTTTTCAGATGAAAAATAATTCATGGTATTTTGTGAAAGGTATAATATACTTTATAATTAAAAAGTTATTCAGTTACTCTCCCATACAATTTCTAATCAACTAATAGGACGTGAGAAAATACATATTTTAATAGAACTTTGATATTCACACTTGTCCTTGTACCTTCACTGTATGATGAAAAATTAAATAAAACATGGAAGAATGAAACCCAAAGCATTTTATGATTTTGAATCTAAAATCAGATTAGAATCTGATGGTTAAAATTATGTAAATGTTTAAGATTCCATAAAGTTCTCAGATTACATTCTATTAACTTAAACTCAATTTAAATTCATAGAAAGAAACAAGGCTCCAGACTGTGTATCGCAAGAAAAACTCTTGAAACAATTTTGCCCAGGGTTGGTTTTTTTTTTGGGATGGTCTTTGGATGGGGTCTTAGAGTGGTGATAGAGAAGCTTGACATTTCAAATTAAGACGATGTTGAACAATGTGTCTCCTCTTGATTTCTAAATTTCAGATTAGGGATTGTAAACACCACCACCCCCTCAAATAAATGGGATTCAAAATTCAGTTTTCACTTGTTTTTCCCTAGTAAATTTAAATTAATCAGAAACTCTAAGGCAAAGATACAGCATTTCCTAACACAAATAAAACTGTCACGGCTGAAATCCAAAAGGAAAAAAGTCCAACTTTCACAGAGCTTAATGAGCTAAGGTACTAGTATCTCAGTGGGGAGGCAAGTAAATTGGGTGATTACTCTAACATGACACACTGATGTCTGGCAATTTATGAAAGATGAATATTAAGAATGAATTTATAAGTCATAGGTATAACACAGCATTTAGAGCTTTGAATTCACAGTATTTAGAGCTTTGAACTATCTAAGCCATTTCGACGTATTCAAGTTATGTGAAATTAATTAGTACAAGATTATAGTAAAGCTTCCTCACTCCCCCTCCCCAAATGACAAAAGTATGCAGACTGCCTTTTGTAAATAACTTCTTTCAGGGAAGAAGAAAATAACATGAAAAGAAGGTCTAATTTTGCTGCTGTTTTTCATATGGTTTCATACTGATTTCAGCTGGATTACTGTATGATTGGAGTTGCAGTATGGGTCCCACATAGTGTAATTTTAGATGTATTAAGAACCTGCTTAAGAATGGTAGTGAATAAGCAGAAAAGAGTACTAAAAATCGTAGCTAATAAGCAACTTCTAAATTGAAAAAGCAACAGAACCTCTCATTGAGAAACTGAGAAGATCAGCAGAAAGAATAATATTTCATATAAATTCATATAATGTAGTGAAAAACACAAAACAAAGCTCTGACTAATTTCACACAATGGCCATAGCAAAGTATTAGCATTGCATATGATATGGATTGCACTTACAGCACCTATTGGATATTATTTAAAGCTTTCCACAGTGAATGCCTCACCAAGCCCAAGGCACAGAGGACTGAAAAACCAGAATTTATTATCATTAAACCTTATAGGGGTTGGACCAATGCCTCTAGAGCCTGTGAACATTAGACATCTAGAAATGTTTGCCAAGTATTCTGAAGACCACTTCTTTTCCTATGATACTAAACACACATCACTGATAATCCTCATGAAACTGATACTGACTCGTGTCCCTTTAAAACAACTTCAATAAAACCCAAACAGAAGGAGAAAAAGAAAACATCAGAGGACAACCATACCAGAGTCTTAGAAAAAATCCTCCCATGGAAGAAAATGGACTTCACCAGTTAAGCACAGCAACATCCGAGCCAGCAACACTATTATATATTCCTGCTTTTCATCACCTCTCCATTCAGTGAGATCTTGAAATGGGAATATGAGGTTTGTAACTAGTCACAAGTGGAGAGTGCGAGAGTTGTTCAGTTCACTGGGGGTGGTGGGTATTTGAGGAATGCTAGCTAAGGTTCTACCTGCGCAGCGCATGTGCTATTCCAGTTATCTCCACTGAAACATGGAGCTTTCTCATCTTTTCTTTCCGACGTTCAGTATTTCCCCCATCCTACAGCCCCATTATCTTAGCTGAATACAACACAAGAATCCAGCTGCCATTTCAGAGGTCAACTTATACTCTTCTCCCTTGCACAAACTCAAACTTGACAGTCCGTTCAGAGACAGAGATTTTCAACAGTGACTGGGGAAAGGTAAACACAAAAGCTCGTGCTGGTGTGAAGCAGGAGTCAGTTCAACCCTCCCCAAGCACTCTGACTCTACCAAAGAGCATCCATGCAGACTAAGCAGATGGATGAAGGCCAAAGAAATGTCTGAAGCAGTCGAGAGCAAGATGCATCTGGGAAGTAAGGAAGGTTTGAGATCAGAAAGATATTAAAATGCCGTACTATGGTTAAAGGGCCTGGATTTCGAAGGAAGACCAACCTGCTCCGGACAGCCATTCAAATTAGTACAGCTACCTAGGAAGGATTCAAGAGATATAATATGCACAGTCTTTTGTAGGCAGATATGAGCTTATTTAGCTCGAGCTGGCAGAAGCCATTCTGCTATGACAGCACACCATCAAGCGCTTGGTAGTAAGCCTTGCTGCAAAGCAGTGTGTATTAGATCAGGCAACGTACCATTCCCATGTGGCCACATGTCCTCAGGCTGACCCAGAGTGCAGGCTACAGTAAGCTCACATCAGTCTGCAAAGGGGCGTGCACATACACTCACCAAAAAAACAAAGGGAAAAAAAGAAGGAAAACAAAAAAAAAAGAAGAAAGATTTCAAGACCAGTGTGCAACTAGTACACCAACTATGATGTGGGATGAACTGAGGTTTGCAGGATCAGCGGGGGACATCAGTCCCTGCAAAGCAGTTGGAGAAAATGAACCAGAAGATACAGCTTACAGTGCAGGGGAGACAAACACAGAACATGCCTGTTCAGATAAGGGGCAACATGAAACCCCATATTTATAATAGACACTCCTTATAATAGACATATTTATAAACTCCAATTTATAATGGACACTTCTTTCAGAGGCAGCTTTTAAGCTGAGACAGGTCCAACATCTCAAGTGCGAAAAATGTACCCATCTTTATGGAATGACTTCTGCCACAATGATCTGAGCAACTTTTTTTCTAGTGATTTGAACACAATGCAACACAATTACACTACCAAACTATTTTCAAAATCACTACAGCTCAAATACAAAGACCTTGCTTCAGTCACATATCCCAACATAGTTGGTACTCCCATGTACATACTTGCATTTAGGCTCAGTACAAGCATAATTGCAGTATGGAAATTATTACCTTCTAAATTTCATTCTCTTCTGTTTACATGTATACCTTTAATAATTACCACTTTTTCCCTTAAACTTTTCAGATATTACTTCTGAAAGGCAGATATTTCATTGGATGAAACAGCACAAAGAGAATATGAAAAAAATTACTGCTATTTTAGTTCGCCTCTCAGTCACTGGATTTTTAAATTTATTTAGCTCTCTGATGAATATCTGCTTAGGATGCAGCATACAACATAGATTGCATTAGTGATACATACTGTTCACCTAACAGTTTTTCTGGTATGCATGTAAAAGTAGTAAATAATTTTCACATCTCTGACATTACAGAATCTCCAATTCACAAGGAGAAAAAACCCAACCCAACCCAACACTTCAAAGAACTTTTCTAATAAGTTAAAATATGTTAGCAAAATGGACTGGAATTCAGAACCTGCTATGACTCAATTCTTTTGTAAGGCTTTGTCAGAATAGAAACTCTTCTTACTCATCATATTTTCATTCTCACATTTACAGTGATTTTGAGGAACAGCCAGATCATGTTGCACATATTTATACAAGTGCACTAAGGTGTTGCATATACAAGCTTGGTATACAAATATAAATAAATGCCATACTTGTTTAGGATCTATTTAAGTATTCTAGTTGCATAATGTTAAATTGGTTGGTCTCTTTTGAAATCCATTTCTGATCTTCACAGAGCAGAAAAAAAAAGTATATATTTATCATAACTCCAGCAATGGCATCTAGAACCCGTAAGGCATGCTACTCTTTTGAGCATCTTCATTACTTTTTGTGCTGATTAAATTTGGCGCAGTAGTGAGACCATACAGACTTCACTTGAGCAGCTGGGGACAAGCTTGGATGAGAAGATTGGTCAGAGCTGTTAAGAAAAATGGGAGGCCCACAGTAGTGCTTCCAGAGGTTGTGTTTTGAATGGCCTAAAGCTTGTTTTCTAATTTATTTCCAACATTACGTTTACAGCACTGAAAGTCATTCCTTGTCTTTGCTGACACACAAACCACTTGTTTACTTTGCAGATGCCTATGGATGAGAAGTAGCAGTTCAAGCCGCAGCAAGATGATTAAGGCAAGGCCAATGTTTTGCAGTACTCACCTTAGGCACCCAGTGGCATTGCGCAGCACCTGTGATGAATGGAGTTGGATTTTATGATCATCCTGGAGCGGAGAGTTTTCCCATCCAGAGTGAGGGATGATCACTGCATTGGTCAACACTGCGAGGGCATCCTGGATGATTGGCATTTTCAGTGCATCACAGGAGGATAGATTCCAGAGAACTCCTACAAAGAACCAAATGACTAATAATTAACACTTCTGCAAAAAACACTGAATAGCTTTCATTTAAAAAAACCCCCAAACAACACAAAACTGAAACATTTCACAGCATCAGTGTGCTTAATAAAGCCATTTCTGTCAAGAAAAAAAAAGATTATGTTGTAAATGGGGCTGAATGATACCTGCAGACTTTGGCCGTGGGAACACAGCTTTGAATACACAAGTAGGCACAGCAACATTGGAAATTTCACAGGTCTAAGCTTAAAACTGAGCAGCTGTTATGATCTAGACCTATTTAGACTGTGAACCACATGTGGAATGAAGGAATATTAAATGTGATTTTTTAGGGCTTCAACTTCAGACTTCTAAATAAAATCAATAAAAATCAATGGCAGAAAACAGGTTCTAATTGACACGGAGACTATCACTGCTGACAGATATGCATTGAGAGAACAACCACACAGCTCCTCCTGTGATCTTCAGTGTAATGAAAGAGAATGTAGTGTCTTGGCTAGTTGGTACTACAAGTAAAAAGAATTCCTTCACAACCTGACAGAGTAGCATGGTATTATCTTGGCCTTCAACAAGAGTTTTATTTTGTAAATCACAGAATTGTAGGGGTTGGACGGGACCTCCAGAGAGTCGAGTCCACCCCCCCTGCCAAAGCAGTTTCCTTAGGACAGGGCTCACAGGTAGGTGTCCAGACAGGTCTTGAATATCTCCAGAGAAGGAGACTCCACCACCCCCCTGGGCAGCCTGTGCCAGGGCTCTGTCACCCTCACCCTGAAAAAGTTCTTCCACATGTTGGTGTGGAACTTCCTGTGCTCCAACTTGAGGCCATTGCCCCTTGTCCTGTCCCTACAGACCACTGAAAAGAGGCTGGATATTTCCCCCAGTGTCCCACACTTGAGATATTTATAAACATGCTTTACTATACAAAGTTACAGGATACTACTGTATTTGCACAGAAACCAAGAGCCTACTGGCGCTGGGGAGCTACTTTGTGGAGGGGAGCTGGAGGGCTAAAGGCTGCTCTGAAGCAGCCGTGGTCTTTGTTTTTGCCCTATGCCCTCCGAGGCTCATCTCCAAGAGCAAGCGTGCCTCCTCGTCCCTCTTGCCTTGCCAACACACATGCTCTTCTCTAGAGTCCAACCCTCCTCCTGCCTACCCTCCTTCCTGTAGTGCCAGTAGCCTGGCCCCACACCTAAACTCGAGCTTTGCCTTCATGGCTATTAGGTCTTGAATCAACACAGAGAAAGATGATCATTATCGTAGACACAGGGTTGAAAAGCCAACGTGAGTGGTGGTGGGCGGAAATTGCTAAAGACCTTATGAGCGTAGACTCAGACATTTATAAATATAAGTAGCAATAACACCACTTGCCCAAGGCTTGCTTTAGCATTCTGTGTTTTGAAGGAGAGGTGTAATTAACAGAAATCCACCTACAGCTTTTTGGTTACTCTTTAGAATTAATTTTCTCTATGGGGAGACTGTTTCAGTTATATAATTTCATGTTTTAAATATTTTATATGGGACTGTATGCAAAGACAGCTATGCAGTTTAACGGAAAATTTTTACTTAGCATACCAATAAAAAAATCCCCAAAACCTTAAAATAATCTATCTGTATGTGGTAAACAGGCAGAAGCCGACAGATTTTAGCTACAGACCACCCCCCCCTTGCCAAGCAGCAGAAATAAGAATGCTGTTCATTTTCTTTTTTTTTCCATTGAAGAATTGCTGCATTAAAGGGAAAAGTCTTTGAATTCTATTCTGAATGCCTTTATGAAATGTAATACTGTCTTTAAAGGAATAAAGACCTTCATAAAGATATTTATACTCACTTCTCTGTGACCTGTTCATGTTCTACTCATGAAATAATGAGTATTTTGTTGGTTTTAGTCAGTAAAAAAGCCCATGTGGTGGCCTATTTTTTACATTTATCTAGACAGGTGTAAATGATGCACACGGTATAGAAGTAGAGAATCGGGATGCAAATCTACCCCTTCACAGTCCGATTCAGTTCTCATGCAAGAAAATGTGCTTCTTTTTTTGTGAAGACTTATTTTGGAAGTGAAGAAGGAAAGAGAGCTTTGATGGAAACAAAACAGTACTCTGGGCTTTGAGAACTAGTCATAAACTGGAAAAGCAGAAAAAAATGACAAAGGAGGCAAACATAAGATCCGAGTCTAGCAAAATGCTTTAAAATGTGTATGTATACTCTGTTTTCTATTCACTCTAAGGTTCTTGCTAATTAAAAGTAAACTCACATGAACACCATGATAACTTGGTACTAAGCAATGGTTGAGATGCCCAGAAATATTTTTCCAAGCCCTTTTCCTCTATAACCACTTTATGCTTCACACAATTTTTTCTTCAACAAGCTGACATAGTAAACAGGCAAGCTCCAAAAAAACCCCAAAAACCCAAACCCCTATATTTTCACCCAAGAACCTAAAAGTGGGGTCTGGTTTCACTAACTGGAAATTAAGCCTTCACAGTAAGAGGGTGAAGAGATCACCAGATTAAATTAGCTGTTCTACCTTCTTCTAAAATGATTTAAGTCAAGGAAGAGTCAGAGAAAAATGGCACTGCCCAGTAAGCCTGACAACATCTTCAAAGTTTTTACACCTGACATGCAGACTTAAGGAATAATACAAATCCTCTTCCACCCCAGAACAATGCCTTTTATTTCAGTTTGTGAATAGTACCAACCACATTAAAGAAAGAAACAATTTTATTCTGACAGGTTATAGTTTATTCTTGCAAGTAGTGGAGCCTGCTATTTGCTGAGGTGAACTTTTTAACTGCCTCCTTCTACCCTTCCTTCATTAAGGGTTTGCAATTATGAAAGGGCACTGGCAATTCACTTCCCATTACTTTTGCTGAGGACAACCTTCAGCTAGATTTATGTGGGGTCTAAGAAGATGATTCACTCCCTTGACTTTGCAAGGAGAAGTGATAAATAAATAAATCTTTTACCTGAAGCACCTTCCACTCTGGAGCTACCTCTTCTCCCAGATGACTTTGAACTTGTTTTTCAAGCATGCCTGCATCCCATGCCCTTTAAGACTATAGGAAGGAACTGGTCACTGAGATCATTTGCCACCTTATTCTGAAAGCCCTGACTGAATCGCGTTTCTGAGCACAGTAAGTCTGGAATAAACTCGGAGTTGACTCAACTACCCTCCCAAATCCTTTGTGCATCAACTTCCCACAGGAAGGGAAGTGTCAGGACTCGCATACCAGTGATTCCTCACCAAGAGACCTGTCCTGCTGTATATGGATTGGAAGAGAACTGTTAATCCAACAACTCATTCATACAACCCAACAGTTTAGCTGACTCTTGGGAGAGAAACGGAAGTAAGGCACATTGAACACTCTTCCTCAACCACTTGTGTTTATAGTATCTTATTGCCTCTTTGCTCTTAAGGTTGTGATGCAGTCATGGCAGGCATTTTGTCTCCCCATTTTCAGATCAATTTAGGTTGTGTTGGACGCTGTGCAGAAAGAGCAAATTAGCCACACCAGACCAATTGTGTCTATTTGCAGGATGAAGCTTTTCACCTATATATAAATCAAACTGAAGTACATGGAAAACCTTTGAGATTACAGCTAAGGAGAAACTGGTATCACAAGCATTCAGCTAGTTACAGTTAGAAGCTGGATTTTGGGTCCAAGTACCAATTACTTGGCAGATGTCAGATGAAGGAATCTTAGAGAAGCCTATGGGAATGCTTACTATGGAGATCCTCCTGTACCAAGTTACACCTTCTGGAGCAGCTGGGCATCCATTTGCTATGTTCAACAGGTTATTTAGGGCATACATTTTAAATAATATTTTCTAAGAAGGCCTTTCACAGATAATTTAAAAGCTGGTTATAAATTTTGAAAAAACTTGGATTTATCTTTCTCTTAGCTGAAGTCCAGAAGATTAAAGACAAAAGCAACTATTTTAAAAGCACAGTCCAGCCTGATGAGATGTTACTACTGCTTAAGAGACACAACTGACCCACCACACTTTCAACTTAAAATAAGCACTCCTTCTTACATAAATTATTTTAAGATACTGCAATAGATACCACATCACATAACCTAAAGAAGCAAAGCGAAATATTTTAAAAATTTGAAGACACTAGATTTAATAGTGCAGTTTGAGCCAAAAAAACCCTCATCATCTCTGAATCAGGCTGGAGCTCAAACCTCATCCCGATTAAACTCTTAAAAGCGTTTTTAAGCCAGTGTTTCACTTAGAACTGGTACTTGTGTATGTATATCTATAGTCAGATTTAGCAAAAGGCTTGATGAGCCATGTGCTATCCTTTTTTCATTAAAAAGTAAGAAAATAGAGATCTTATACTTCCCTGCAAAAAATATCATCCTAGCAAGACAGCATGTGCAAAATCAGTAAAGTCTGAACAGTTATGCAGTGCTTGATTTAACGCTACCTCAAATTATGGTTTATATATATATATCAACAACTTCCTTAGAACCTCTTAGACTACAAATATAAATGGAAATGAAGAAACTGAAGAAGTCCCCTTTCCCAAAAGGACTGCCCCTGCTACAGTGCCACTACATATTTTATTTTTTTTTATTGTGCTGCAAAAGACGTATTTTGCCAAATAAATTATAGGGTAAAAGGATTGTAAGTAAAAAAATAAACCCAACAAAACTATTGGGAAAAACAAGACGTTGATTCTTCTCCATTTGGTATGGTTAAATCAACCTTAAATTTATACTAAGGTTTTGCTTATTTGATATTCTTTGTTAAAAGTAAAACTCTAAAGGTCTTCCATCTCATCTAGGTTTTTCTTTTTCCACCTTAATTTGACAGTTTGGTTGTGGACTGACGCAGAGTGCCATACAGTAGAGCTGGGAGACCCTGCATCCCAGCAAGGATGAACACAGCTTGGGCAGGCCTTTTTGTCTCTAACACTGAAGGCACAGGGGTACTACTACAGGGCGTTTACTTCACCAAGATGACAATCAAGATTGACATCTGAGACCTAAATACCCTGCAGAGAAGCCAAGCAGGAGGGATCTTTAGCTGGAGTGCATAGGAAAAGCATCTTCTACCCCAAGCTCTCAAGCTCCAGAAAAGTCATTCGCTGGCTCTTACTGCAGCTTTGACACTCTGAGCCCCTGCTAATCGCAACACTGCTCTGCAGAGATGGATCTGCTCTGTGGAGCAGTGTGTGGACTCTTGATTTATTGTATTGGTTCTGCTGAGTTCAAGGCTGGGACCGAGAAGAAATCATTTATCCAGCTGAAAAATGTGCATCTGCTTAAATGTAACTGGTGTTTAACAAGCACAGAGGACACCCCACAACTTCAGGAAGACTTAACTGACATGTGTAAAAGATGCTGGATACCGACCAAAAAACTCTTTCTGAACACTATGCACACTAAGACTTCACAGCTATCTCAACCATCAAGGCCAGGAATTGTTCTGGGTAACAGACATTCCATAGGAAACGAAGAGGGTGATTTGAATTCTGGAACCCGAACAATTCACACCTCGTAAGACAGCTTCTTCAGTAATGAAAATAAGTTTAAAATTCACATAACAGAGAAGGAAGTTTCACCAATTTTCTTGAAATAACTTTTTATCTGGTTACTGAAGGAATGGCTATGCACACCTGCCTGTAATTCACTTACATGCACAGGGGTGGATTTTTACCTCTGTGTAAGATGACCCAAGAAAGTGCAAATGGAGAAAGACTGGGTTTCACTGAAGGTCACAAGTGGGCAGGACTTTAAGGGCCAGTAAGCAAAGCTGCAGCCAGCCCATTTTTTTTCCCCTTTGCAGCCACTCACAGTCTTACCAAGCAAACACTTCTGCAGAGAATACAGATTATTGGGCTTTTTCTTCTTTACAAACACATACAGCTCGAATTTGGTCACATGTGTAAGTACATGACAACATACAATGTAAGTAATGGAAGCATTTCCTCTGAATAGCTAAACTCTCACTTTCTCAATTACTGCTCTTTTCATCCCAAAATTACATCTATGATTTTATTGAAACAAAAAGGGGGGGCCAATTTTAATATCGCTCGCAAATGAGTTCTGTCCAAATGCTATGGCATTAGATGAAAAAGTCTGCATCCTTCACAAAAGAACTGAATTTTGAGCCAGCATTGCCACTCTCTTTCTGCTGTGCACTTTAAAATAGCGTGTACCTGTGCAAGAGAACTGTCAGGCAAGAAGGTCAGAGAGTTACTAGCTTTAATGTTAGACGATAGAGGAATTACTACAAAAGGTGACTTAAGTTACTGTGGAAAGATCAGTGGTTCTTGCTCAACCTGTTTTCCATAATGATTAAATTAAACTGGTCCCATAAAACACAGAAGCCAAACCAAAAGCCATTAATTCTAAGTGAGAGAAACACAGGAAGAAAAAAAAATAAATCAACTGCTTTCATACAAAATGTCATCCTATTACATGACTACTGGCAACACCATTCCCTAGTAAATATGTTATTAGAAAACAAAGAAATCAAAAGAGTATGCATATATGAATGGGAAGATTATATTTTAGTGCTTACACGTGTAGTTTACTGAAGAATTTTTTATAGCACAATGTATGTTTGGTAACACCCTGCTATAGAGAACACAAAAATGTTATACTTAAAACTGAACATCAGCTCACTGCACTGAGTAGCAAACTCCTTTTTCTCAAGAACCAGTTAGGAAGTTAGTCTTATCTATAAAGATGCAGCTAGGTGCAAAATGAAAGACTCAGTATACAGTTGCTAAAAACACCTCAAAATCAAACCTGTCACTTTTGTAAACAAAAAAAGTGAAATATTCAGATCTGTTTCTAAACAAAAACTATTTTGAAAATAAGACTTAAGTATTCTGTGTTGCAAATGCCAAACATTTCAAACTACAGAGCAGTTTTAAATCACAAGTGTTTTAATACTTCATTATTTGGGCAGGGGCATCAACATTACATGCCCAGCTGAATTTTTCCAAGGGACTACTACTCGCTGAGAAAGTTCAATGCAGCTGTTATGTCAAGCCATATGCTGCAACAGATGTCCTCGATTTATCATGCCAGACTGCCTTGCTTGATATTTTACCTTAAACTTAGATTTGACCAAGGTAAAAAAAAAAACCAAAACAAAACCAAGAAAACCCACCAAAAATAATGTATGTAGTATATGAACAAGCAAATTATGCAGTTGGTTTCATTGTCAGAGAAATCAAAACAACTTGAAGGACATTTTCCACAGAAGATGCATCTCACTGATTGTACAAGGGAAAACTATTTTCCATTTAGACGTGGAAGTTGATGTGGATCATACGTGGGAGTAATCCCAGTGCAGCAAGCTAAGGAGAGCAAACAGGGGCCGCCTTGGGTTTTGTGCTGGGACTGAGTGTCGCAAAATCATGAGAAGTGGGAATCTGCCTGAGAAGCAAGGAGAAGGAGGCAGGCTGTGATGGGAAAATTGATGAAACCAGCCCCAAGCAGACCCCTAAGAGAGAAGAGAAGGAAGAGGGACTCCATCGCATGGCACCTGGCAGAGACCTTGGCACCCTGGTGACTTGTTCTGACTCTTCCATGTTCAGCTCCGCAGAAAGAGGCACTGCCAACCTGAGGAGAGTTTTATATCACTGTTTTATCAGGATGTTTCCTTAACAATACTTTGAACGTAACATCTTAAGACAACAAATCTGTGCCCTAATCTGTTGGTAGGAAAGCAAGGCAGAAGATTTTAGAAAGCATCTCTTTCAAAACCTCTCCTCATTTAACTGTGAGCAGCAGGGAGTGAAGCAGTTAACCTGATAACTCATAAAAAAGTTAAGATTGATGAGTACAACAAATCCTATCAGTGGGTTTTCCCACTTTCAGAACGAAACCAATGATAGCATATTGAGAAAGAGGGCAAAGATTGTTTTATAATTAGACAGTAAATTGTAAAAAATTTCCCATAAAATGATTCAGTTGAACTGTCAATACTGTTTGTGTAAGTGTTATTTGATAAGACAGCATCATTTCTGAAGCAAAATTACACAATTTATTAAATTATTTTCAGAGTTGCCATTACATATGAGCTATAAATAGGATGTGTTTTGAACAGCTCTGGAATTTCTTGAAGATGTTGTAGCCTCCAGGTTGGAGATCAGCTACCCAAGCTAATTTAAGTTATGGGTGTAAGCTGTACAGCCTTTCATCTTCCTGGTTTGCAACTAATATGGCTACAAAGATTTGATGTCTCAGTATGTGATTACAAAATGTGTTCATAGGCAGATTTTACAAAATGCTAATTAATTCCTGCTCTGAATTTGTTTGGAAATTACTTCCACACTTCTTGAGATGGTGGCAACGTCATGTTAAAATCTAAACCCTAAACTTTACTGTTAAGTAACTGATGACTGGGGTGGCCCTGCAGCCCTCTAACCATGCCACTGCCATTGCTAGTAACCAGCCAGAGGGTTTGTAGCCGTAACAATTAGTTTTTCTGTGTTTAACAAATCCTTGGATTCCTCTTCTTCTGTCCTAATTTTGTGTGGCTGGGTTCTGGTGAAGAAGGGGGGCTGCAGTGGTGGCTTCTGCAAGAAGCAGCCAGAAGCTCTTTGCAGGCCTGGCAGAGCAAACATCAGCTGGCTCAAGGCTGGAGTCATTGCTGACCAAGGCTGAGCCATTACAAGATTTTAAATGGAACAGTAAGGAACCATTCCATGCCAAGACTGGGCTGTGAGACAAGACACAGGTTTTTACTGCAATGAGATTTGCAGGAGATTTGATGGAGTTTGGCATTTTTACATGAAATTTTCACTGGCTCCCAAAACTCAGGGCAGAGCCTGAAGAATACCTTGATCAAAAGTCTCTCAAGCAATGTGAGGGAGTCAAACAATTTGAAACCTTTGGGAACCGAAAAGGCTTTTGCACTTGAAGAAAGAAATACTGAAGAAACTGCAGTATGTAAATTCCTCATTCAGCCATTGGCTTCAATCCAGAGTAAGCAGATAAGAATTTTCAGCACACACGGAATTTTATGAATGCTGAAAACAAGTGTTATTTATAACACCTAATTAGAAATAAATTAGTACAAAAGATTTAATCAACTTTGATAATTGATTTTGGTAGGATATTGCACTTACAATTATATCCATTTAAAGAAAGAGTGGGAAAGATTTATTAGAGCTAGTACCCTTCAAATATCCCATTTGAATGAAAAGCATTTAAAACATACAAGCAAATTTTACTGCTTAAACAAATAGATTTTAAAATTTTGAATCTTATCCTAAATCTACTATTTAAAAAATAATGAAGCTTTAAGTCTCTAAGTCACCTGCCTGTGTTTGGTAAGTTCCTTGAAGCCCTTGATCAAAGTTTGCTTATGTGCAGAGGTAAAACTAAGCAAGACATGAATGAAAGTCTTTTCTTGCCAAAATTCAAAACAAGGACTTCTGAAACCTGTGTTTTGATCTAGGAGCTATCTCCATGCTCAACCTTCCTGTTTTCTTTGACTTGACAGGTCAGAGTGATTGGATGTTGGATACAGAGGAGAAGCTAATTTACAGGGCTGCATCTTAAGAGGCATTTGTATACTTTCTACATTTATCCCATTTCTCCATTTTCTTCAACTACATAGAGTTAGGTACCTCAAATGATATCTGGCAGTTTTATTGTCTTAGCTAATCATACATTGAACCACATTTACATCAAATTTGTAGCAGCAGTATTGCCATGGTTACGCCCCCATGACAATTTAAGCACGTAGATGGCTTTTCACACTGTTCAAGAAGTCTGTGATACCCAGGATACGTATCTGAACCTAAAACATACTGCACCTTCATAATGCAATTTTCCGTTAATATAATGCCAAAACCCCATCTCTGCTTCCAAAAGCAATCCACTTTGCCCATTTATCTCCCTACCTATCTTTTTAAACTGAGTATCAAAAACTGCTAATTAAATAGACCTTTCACTGGCCAGGCCTCCTTCTACTTGCATTGCTCCTTCACAAAACTTGAATATAATTAAGAAATGGAATAATTAATATGATCAACACTTGAACAACACCAAATATAAACCTACAAAAAACCTCGGGATATAACAGAGATTTTAGGAATTACATCAAGGTGAAATACTGTAAGAATGCAACTTATGGAAGAGTTTGAATCTCCTTTACTTAAGTCTGTGGGAAAGTCACCTTAGAGTGGGATAAAATAGCCTTTACTCATTTTCAACTTGAGTTTCCAAAGAGCAACAGGACTACAAATAGTTGCCACCTCTAAATGAGAAGTTATATCACAATAAAATTTCACATCTGTGTTGACACACTCCAGTAACTAAGCTAATGTCAAGAACACTTTTGCAGAAGATTATTGAACTGATAAACTGCTTCCAGATCCTAAGTATTAAATAGTCAGCCCTTTGCCATAATATTGTTAAATGTGATCTACTATAAAAAAAAAAAATCACAAGTATAATACCTTACAATGTCCAACTAGAAAATAAGGAAACAACAACTAAAGAAACAGGAAACAACTACAGCCATGTGATTTTGACTTTGGGAACCCCCAACAGGATTGCCATTGTACTAGGAAGTTAAAAATTCCAAACAACTGGGAAGAATTGCCAAAAAAAAAGCCAACAAAACACCCAAGCCAAAACAAACCCCACAACAACAAAAAAACCCAAACCACAAACCCGAACAAATAACCACACACCTCCCACCCCCAAAACCAGAAGACCTAATACATATTCCATTGAACTAAGCCAAAAGTTCCGTTTAAATAGAATACGCCCTTAAGCCTGCTTTACACATCACTACAGGCTCACCACATGCAATTACACTGATGAGCAAACACATACAAGGCTGAAAGGGACCTTCTGGAGTGTCTTGACCAACCTGCCAACAATTTATGCACGTAGTAATAGGCAGTATGCAATCAAAAGGAGGTTTAAACTTGAGCAGTTACCTCAGACCGGATACTTATAAGGAGGACAACATATAACTGCTGACAGACTATCAATCAGGTTAGAAATGCCTCATTATAAACATATGGCATCTAAAGATGGAAAAGAAATATAAAACAACTATATAATAATGTTGAATAACATGAGGTGACAAGAGCAGACCAACCAAGCCAAAACATGAACTGGTCATAACTAAAATTAAAGACAACACTAATGAATATTGGAATCTGAAATCTGGGAAGTAAAAGAAAACTTCTTACTGTCCAATCTGACTGTGGGCCAAATAAACTTGGACAACTAGTGCTTCCTTGAAAGGAACATTATGTACAAAATATCTTAATAGTTTGCAGAAAGGAATGAAGTGCTTTTTGAATCAGTGTAAAAGTATGAATGAACTATAAAGAGTGTACATCAATCTATCTACATACATTAGGTAAGTATAGTGTTAGATAGCTTATGTTTTTTAAATTTTTTTCGTAACTATGATAAATTTTATAATTTATATATTTACAGTAGACAATCATTATATCTCTGACACCTTAATGTCAAGCAAAACAAGCAGCAAGCCGGCTGTTAACATAGGAAAAAAAATTCCTGTCATTGTTCATAGCCATATTTCTTTAACATGATGTGCTAACAGTCATCATCCCCTTTTTCCTTTCAGTCAAACAAGGCATATAGGTTGAAAGTGGGTGATACAGTCATAGAAGAGGCCTCTTTAAATCGAGTTTTTTCTACTTCAGCCAGCTGAATGTTCATAGGCAGAAACCATGTTTCTAGTTGTGATGGATTTTGTTTGTCAAAATGAGAAGAATAGCAGTTTAAATTGGTTTTTCCAAGCCAGGTACCCAGTTATCAGATGGAGCTGATGGAACCAGGAGCTGGCATAGGTGAATCCAGCAGCCTCTTGACCTCACATTCTCCACTGGCATTACTGTTACCCTTGTTAACAGTTTGTATTTTAAATGTCACTTTTTTTCCCTGATAGTAAAATGAATAGAAATAACATTAAAATTTAATTTTGTGGAAGGGTTCATAATTAACTTTAACACAGAAAAGGCAAGGGAATCACAAATCAGCTACTCGTCTTCATTATTAACAAGTGAAAACATTTCTTCCTACCATCTGCAGGGTGTGTGGTAATTTCATACTGTGTTCTTGTCTATTTATATTTATTAGAAAAGTGTTAACAATTATTTTAAAATACAATGCTTTCATTTTCTCCCATTAACAGGAGCTGTCATTAAAACTAGTAGCACAGTGCTGGGGTGAAAGGATGGCTAAATTGAGAGTGGTGCATCCAGCTTACACCAACTTCTTTTCACTTACAGACCTATGTGAAACAAGGTATTTTGATGCAGGTTCTCCTTGATTTTCTGGAAATTACAAGAGGCCACAGGCCATGTCAAAATCTCTGCGTCTATCAGTGTACTTCACTTCTGTGTAAACGAATATATTCATTGGAATACCTCAGCTTAGCCAGGTTCTTCTTGGAAAAAAAAAAACCACCTAGTGACTGTGGAAATGTTTCTGGAACAGTAAACTTTCACTATTTCAGGAAGTATTTCCTGGTCATTAAAACCATTTAATTTCCTAACAACTAGGCAGCAAACTTCCCTCATGGCTGCACCACGTGAGCCTGTGCTGAAACCACTTGCTCCCTGGGAGAAAGCCCTGAAGCCGTATGTAGCACTTTGCAGTAAGGTTCCCTTTGTCCAATCAAAAAATTTGAGCATGGTAAAGTTTTCCAATACTAGGCCAAGTCCTCTGCTTCCAAGGAGAGAGACGAGATAAAGGAAGACATGAAATAACTCCATTTTGGGGAGGTTATGGCAGAAAAATCTCTGGAAATGAGGAAGAGCCACAAACGGCACTGAAGGCAGTGGTGACAAGCAAGGAGCTACCGTGTTAGGAAGCTGGTCTTCAGGTTTAAATACCCTTCCAGAACCAGTCTTGAGATAGCTGGAAATTGGAATTATAATCTCCTTAGAGAGAAGCAACAAGAAGGAAGAAAATGTGCATGTTTGAGGAAGGAGCAAACATCATAACTTCTGCTTTGGTGGGCATGTGCTTCCCAGTACTCTAGGCAGGCGATGAATGCTTCACCACTGTTCAGACAAATTGAGCTGCTGAAAACCTCTCCTGCCCATATTTCTTTCCTCACAGCTAAGTGCCTGCTCAGAGTGATTCACACCTTCATCTTGCCAGATTCCTGGACAGGTCATTTAGGTTTAATAGGCCTGGTTCCCCATTCGAACAGCTGAGATAATGACACTTCCCCACCTAAGAAAAGGGCTCTGAGGACAAATGCTGGAGGAGCATTTAGGGGCTGCGATGGCGGAGCCTGTATGATTTCCTAAGGCAGGAACTTTGTGCCCTCTCTGAAAGTAACAAACAAGAACAACTCTTAGGCAGACACAAAGAACATGAGACGGGAAGGCACAAGGCATTATGTTTACTCCTAATTTGCTATTATTTTCTCTGTACTTCCTTCAGGCTATGGTGGCACTACTGAAATATCTTCCCCCCACCTCAACTCAGGAAAGCTGATGGGAAGCAGGAGGAACTTCTGCTATTTTCCTTTGTGCCCACCACCAAGACAATTTTTTTCATTACCCGTGGCAGCTGCGAGGGAAGGAATTTAACTGGGGCAGCTGTCACACTACAGCACTTTACAAAAAAGCAAAGAGAACTGATTCAGATGCACAGTTCCAGCCTGTTTTCTAAGAGAAGCAAGATGAGAGGTGCAGCTATGAGCACTGTGTTGGAAAGGAGTTTTGCAGAACATTACCACTACCAGGCCTGCATTTTCAAAGCAAGGCCCAGTGATCTGCATTCTGAAAGGCACAAAACCTGGCCAGTGCAAGCAGTAGCCTTTTGGGATGTGCTGGCTATTAAAAACAAAAAACCCAAACAAATATCGAACGGGGCCCAGGAATGAACTCTTGAAATACCACTGACTTCGATCCTATTCCTCCATTCCTTCCATAGATATCCAGCACTCCTGATGCTCACCATCCCTGGGAGCTTCATCTACCTCTATGAAGGCTGGTTACTGCTTTCGGTTGATGGTCGCTACCTACGCTTCTCAGTAGGAACAGTTTGAGGGCATGCAAGCACACAGAGCCTTTTTTTCATGGGGAATTCAGGAAAATTTAACATCATACTGTGCAACAGAAGGAAGGTAAACTGTAGCCTAGTATCTTTTCTTTAAACGACTTAATGACATTATGTGTTTGGTCTACAGGCAGCATGGGAAGTGCCACTGCTGACTGCTGAGGTGTACTGCTGATGTTTGTTAGCAGTTTGCCACTTACTACTCAGAATAAATAGGCAGAATGTTCCCCGAGGCCAGGACACAGACAACATAACCAAGAGACAAACAAGCATGTTGAATCTGAAGCGGTGGTTACACTTTATTAGATCTGTCAGTAGTTCTGTCACTCTGCAGGAGGCACCATCAGAGCTCGTGTAACCCAGCATCTCTGCCCCATTAATCCTGCCTGGCAATTACGAGGTGATAGGTGTTAGTAACAAGAAACAAAATTACATATAAAAATTGACATTTAATAAACACTAGGCAGTTTATTCAGACACCCTCAAGGAACAAACCTGGAGTCAACCAAAGGACGATAATCTTAAGAACTGCATCCTAAATGAGGCCTCACCCACAAAGGTAAGTAATTTCTGAAGAAGCACAGATGATTGTGTGTACTCTGGTGCTTCTGTGACAGAAATGGGAAATTTTCTTATATATCTTAGCAGGAAAATCATAATGGAAATACAGGCATTATAAAATAGGATAATGAAAAGATCTTAAGATTTTTTATTTGTAGCAATAATCATGACATTGCTGTTAGCCAACCAAGCAGAACAAAACTACAAAGTGAAAAAGCAAAAAAACCCCAATACCCCACCATCTAGCTTCTTTTTTGGGTTTTAAATAGGGTGGCCTAGGGGCATGGAGAAAGAAATCTGCAAACATTTCAGATTGGTACTGTTTGATAGTATTTCTGCATTTCCAAAAAAAAGCCCAACTTTAATTTCATAAGGGAAAATATCCAAGCAATCTTCAAACATCAGTTTTCCAATATATCAAGAAAAGAAACAGACTTTATTCTACCTGCATGGCCTGTGACTAACATCACATAGCGGGCTATCGAATTTCAGAAAAAAAGGCTTCAGAAGAGGACCCTGTCCATCCACTCAACCTGCTTTACTTTTCTCCTATCACAACCACAAAAAAGGTTAAAAAGAAACCCTCACCAAATCCTCCTTCTCACTATACAGGACATAAAAGACATTATTAGCATCTTCTAAGAAAATTCTGTAAAGTCCCAACTTCTGCGTGTGGAGCCCTACATCACACAGGAGGAAGAGCTGACGGTAGGATTCCCACCACAACATGTCTGCGTATGGAGCACAACCCCCCCGAAGAGTATTCGTGGCTTATCAAGAATAGACTGACCAGCAACAGCAACCAGAAACCATGCCTGAAACAGTGAACTGTCTGCCTAGTATTGAATAAAGCTATTCACACATTACATACATCCAGAGGCCCTGGAAGTGTTCTGTCATGGCAAGGACAACGGTAACAAGCAGAAGAGAGACTGATAGAGCAAGCAGCACACAGCACAGAACCACCTGCCAGGCTTGTATCAACTTGGAAGAAACAAATATTGAAAGACTCAAACCTGTGACCAGTTCTCTGATTTCCAAATCTGTAGTCTTGCGGAGTAACCGTACTAATGCAGGGATACCACCACAGTTTTTGAGAGCAATTTTGTTGTCATCGTTTGCCTTCCCATATACCAAGTTTCTCAGAGCTCCACAGGCACTACGGTGGACTTCTGTCATCCGATGGTCCAATAGGTCCACCAGTAACTGTATTCCGCCTTGTCTTCTTATCTGAAACAGGCCAAAGTAATAATCATAAAATTAGGCAATGAACACCAGTGCTACCCAACATATGCTACCCAATGTAAGAAAGCTGTGCATTACACAGGCAATGCTCCAGCGAAAGCTGGTAGCCCTGCAGAGCTGCTACGTTACACTGCTTTGATTCCTCATATTATTCTTTCCATGGCAACACAACTGTACAGGAACCTAAGCCTGTGTAAAATTAGTCAAAAGTTAGTCTTGAGTGTTGGCTCAGCAAGATTTCTCAAGGTTCAGCAAAGTTCCCCTTAGCAAAGGTTTTTCCTGCACTGGAGAAACATCATCTGTTTCAGACTCTGGCACATCACAAGCTAGAAAAAAACCCACAAGACTAAGGCAAACAACCAACAGCAATTAATGCAATGAAGTTTTTAGGAGTCTCTCCTTTTATGTTTAATTACTTGGGATGTAAGCAGATACTGCAGTCTCTGTAAGGATGCCTTATCAACAAAACTGGGAAAAGCAAAGACGACAAGAAGAGGAGGAAGCCTGCACAAATATCAGGACAAGGATGATGGACAAATCGTCGAAAGCTTGCTCCTTTATAACTGAGGGAGAGCCTTCAAAGTCAGGCTGGCAGCAGAAGACTTACCCATTCCTAAGGTGGCCTAAAAAATAAATTTCTAATGGAATATCTTATATAAAATAACATTCTAGAAAAAACACAAAAATATTTGAGGCAAATGATCAGGAAGTTGAAGAATACTATGAAATATTTATTATAAAATCTGTCTGCCACAAAGCCATCATTCTTTTCTTTGGCACTACTTGCTCCTCAAACAGTAATCAGTCTTCGATCTAATTTTAGGAAGCTAGACTGATTCATAGCTAACATCTAAGCAGGACAATACTTAAGCTTCAAGTAAGTTATATAGACATCTCTGTCAAAATTCTTCATAGGTGTTGTTGACTAAGGTGCAAAGCAATCCGGGCACTTCAGCTGGCCATTTCACCACTTCTAGCAATATTTTCCCCAAAACATTAGAAGAGAGACAGCTATAGAGTGCTTCCCAAAGTGTAGAGCAAGGCGAGACATTAGTTTTAGAATCAAACTTTATGATGACAAAGGTTTGAAGTCTCTCCGTAGTTGTTCTTCCATTGGCATATGCATTCTTGGGGGACTTTGCTGGGTGGGAGGCTTGGGAGCAGGAAACAGTTAAAGAAAGCACACTAAAATTTATTAGAAATTTATGCTCTGTCTTCTAACTTCAAAAATATTGAAGTATAATCAATGCATGGCATTTCATGAATCTAACATAAGCTTCGCTGCAAATAAAGACAAAAATGATTCAGTCTCTGAGGTTCCAAAATAGAGCCACAGAAAAATACTCATTGATAAAACAGACGTTCTTTCTCTTCTATCAGCTTATCTGGTATATACCTATTTTTTTAATAACAGATAGACCCAGGAATAAATCAGTTTTGTACTTAAAAACTGTATATACTGAGATGCTACAGTATTAAAATCCTATAATGTGTATACAGTTACCACAAAGCTTTGGGCTAAATGCCAAAGTGATAGCATTTTTCCTTAAACTAAAATATTTTCAGTGTATCATGTGCAGCTCTCTGAGCAATATACAGCAGCCATGGCGTGAATATGTGAAAAGACATTGGTACAGTGTATCAACTTCAGGCGAAAACACTCACTGATGGCTTTGATAGCTCATGTTTCTACTGCTCAGAGAAACCACAATGCTTTTCAGTTTAGAAAACAGAAAAACAAATCAAAGAGAAAAGGTGTTGCACTACATGTCACTGGTCAAAACTCTACCCATGTGGACAGGCTGACTTGCAAAGAAACAATTTTCGCCTTTCCAAGCCAGGGAAAAAAAATTACCAAGTTTAACTGGGAGAGTTAGGGTTGGCTTGTTCTTACAATCTATCACCATTTAATCTTCAGATTAAAACATGCTCACTTCCTCTACTAACCAGTTTCTCAAAGCTAAGCACACTACATGAAGAGCCACCTACATAACAAAACAGATGACATTTATTGAAACAGACTAGGAACAAAAATTTATGCTTCAGCTCCACAAAAGGTGAACCAACCACTGAGCTTCACACTTCAACCTCCGAAAAGAAACAAGATCTGATGGAAAAAAGACTGCAGTTAAAAAAATACACAAGTTGCTCTGGTGTGATGAGTAATATCAGGAACGACAGAATGAAAACACGCCTGCTGATCTTTGTGGTTTAGATTTTTTAAGGCACAATATGCCGAGTATTTTAATTGCTTCACTGGTTAAAAAGAAAAGGGAAAAAAAAAAGATTTTGAATGAGAAAAAAAGTATTAACTTTGTAGGAAAAATCATTCTGAGCACTGTAATTCATCTGAAGACTGAAAGGGTTCTGTCTCCGTTCAGAGGCATGCTGTGCCTGTGCTGCTTTCCCCACGTTCCCTCTTGGAAAAACAGAAGTGGCATCTCAGGCTCCTTCCTATTTTCTCCTGTGGACACTCTCAGGTGAGAGGTTCTGCTGTCTTCTGTTCTTTCCTAAGGGAAAAAGTCTGGTCCTGCCACGCTCAGCTCAGCATTCCTGAGCGGCACCTTCCCTTCACAGCCATGGCATCTGACAGCATGCCGTCGTTCAGCTCATGCAGCTGACTGAAGTGATTCAAAGATACTTTCTTAAAAGCAAGGGCATTAAATATTCATCCAAAATGCATTTCTGTCAGAAAAAAATAATATGGGCAATACAACATAAATGAAATGGATGTTACATAACAGGTTACCTAACTTGACAAAATGTCTTAAATTTCACAGAATCACAGAATCTTAGGGGTTGGAAGGGACCTCGAGAGATCATCGGGTCCAACCCCCCTGCCGTAGCAGGCTCCCTATCTCATATTACATAGATAGGCGTCCAGATGAGACTTGAATATCTCCAGCGAAGGAGACTCCACCACCTCCCTGGGCAGCCTGTGCCAGGGCTCTGTCACCCTCACTGTGAAAAAGTTCTTCCGCATGTTGGTGCGGAACTTCCTGTGCTCCAACTTGCAGCCATTGCCCCTTGTCCTGTCCCCACAGACCACTGAAAAGGGGCTGGCCAATTCCCCCTGCATCCCATGTCTAAGATATTTATAAACACTAATTAGGTCTCCCCTAAGTCTTCTTTTCTCCAGATCTCCAGAATTTCTACTGAAGAAAGGGCCTGTTCTTACCTGGGGGAGACAAGGCTTACTCTGCTAACTCCCTCCGAATTTCCAGGCTCAAATTCTTGGCAAAGTGGCCACACAAAGCAGACAGCTGACTCTTCACAACCGGAAGCTCAGTTTCTGATGCTGTTCTTTATCTGGGTTACTGTCTTGCTTTGGTTTTGTTCTTCCAACAGCCCCTTATTCACCAGCAGCCTATCCCCATCTTTGTGTTTCCATCATGTATCTAGGTAGCTGTCTAATATTATACTCTCCAGCAGGTTTAACTACGCCTGGCAAACTGTGAGACTGCGATGGATGTTACCAGAACCTATTCACATTTATGGAAACCGATGCAAAGGAAATGCATTTCTTCATTCGAGTCCTTTATGAGGTTAGATTTTTGTGGCTTAGAGGACAATTCTGACCTAGTGAGTCTCCGGGGACAGACCTCAGCCAAGCTAAGTTGTTATGGATCCAGTGAGTTAAGCAGCAGGGCTACTGCCAAACACCTCTGCCAACAACACTGCAATGGGTGAATAAACATCAATTTTCTCCAAGAGGGCATCAAATCTTACTTCCCTAAAGGACTTTTCCTAGATACTTCTCTCTCTCCTGATTTTATATGAAGAGAACATTTCTTAATGTAATATTTATTGGCATATCAGTGGCTGCTGTCTTGCTACATGTAGGAGAAAATGGAAATAGAATATGCGGAAGTCTGCTTGCCTGCTGCAACCAAATAATCAGCATAGCACCAAATTATCCCTCCTCATTCAGATCAGTCCTGGAGTAGCCACTTCTGAAGTCCAAAGAATTACCTGCAACTCTGCAGCACAACTGTTTGCTCAGACACATCACAAAGTTTATTCTTCCTGTCCTGAATGTCTTCTTTTTTTTATGCCATCTCTTCTCAAAATTGAAAAAAGAAAAAGAAGATCAGACTAGAAGTATTAAAAATGCTGGGTGAATCTGTGTTGCAAAGTTTCTAAGCCATGGACATCATTAATTTGTGAATGTTCTTGCTTTTTTTTTTCCTCACTAAAAATATTTTGCATCTTTGGAAGATGCTGTTAAGAGAGTTGCTAAATAAATACATCAGGCTGGGATCTTTCACACATAGCATTAGGGAGTATATGGCAAATCCTACCAGGACTGGGAATCCCAGGATGTGTAACTCTGAATTTATCCTGTTGAGCTTTCTTAACAATAACTCAGAGTAAACCTGTGCTGATGAAAGCAAAAACTAAAAGAATGGAGGTTACATGAATTTTGTTATGAAAATTTTTCCAGGGAAGAATGCACAAAGGAGACAAGTCATGCTTTTCTTTTTCCAGCCATTTTTTTGAACTTTAAAAGAAAACTTTGCTCTGCATCATTAATGTTACTGTCTACCTTCTGGTCAGAAAAACTTGCTCTGGTCAAGCCCTATGATATCATGACACAAACAGGACAGGAAAAGGTGCCGGACTTTCTGGTCCATAGACAGGTAAGAGTGCACTTACATTAGCATGGTCCCAGAGTCTCCTCCTCTGGCATCATACAAAATCTGGGTTTGCATCATGTCTGAGTACATATCTGTATCCACAGTATGCAGATACTGTGAATTTGCAGAAATGAAGTGAATTTGGGCTCAGAAGGGGTTGAGACCAGTGCTGGAGGCTGTGAAGATGTTATCCATGTCCCAGTAAGGACAGCCAGATGTATCATGCCCACAGCCTTTCAGAAATATAATTGATCTGTTTCAAGGCTGACTTTTGATTCAATGGATTTGTCTTCAGCGGTCAAGAAGCCAAGACCACTTCAGAGTTGTATTTACCACAAAAAACTTTCCATGTCAGTATACTGTTAGATGTTTAATCTACCAGAAGTTACACATGACCAGCCTGAAGCACATGCATTTGTAAAATAAGTCAATAGCACATTGATGATATGTCTGAAACAATATAGACAGACTTGATTATGATTTTAGCACATGAATTATGTGACAGCTTGCTCTTCTAATTTGATACAAGAGGTTGGATGGCTGTGCAGAAAGAAAAGAGATGTAGGTTGTGAAAGGCGTGCAGGTACTTGGAATGTAAGGACACCTGTTTTGTGAGGACATTTTGTTAATGGTTGTCTAGGTTATTAACAGAGATGAGACAGGAAAAATAATAACCCACACTTACACATGCAAACCCTGCAGAAAATGCAACACCAAAGACAGTCTGCGAAGTCACTAGTTGATGGGCTGCTGAAGGAACTGCTTAAAGGCTTGGAGACGTTCAACCTGAGCTTTGTGAGGCAGTAAAGCTGGGGGGACACACACACAGGGGGAATGCACGACAAGGTTATAATGGGTCTTGTGGGAAATAGCATCTTTATGGGATGCTTCCAGGGAATTGTGGCAATGTGCAAAACTTACAGAATGTTTAGCAGAAGGGAGACATCCAAATGCATAGGGGGACGAACAACATGAGGAAATAGAAGGGTGTGATGAAAGATGCTTGTCATGTGTAAGTAAATCGCAATCCAGTGTGCTTGCCTGGACAAATTCTGTGCCTGATTACCGCAGCCTTGATTTATTTTCTCATTACACCTAATTCCTAGCAAATTTTCTGGATGAGGCTGGATTACATTCCAGGTTGGCATAATGCCAGTGGACCTCAACCTACAGTAGCTGGTGAGTGGGATAGGAGATTGTAAGCTATCACAGACACGGTACATCTAGGGGATAGACCCTGGTGAGGCCAGGGTCTGAGGATGTCCTTTTGAGTGGACTGAGACAGTTGCCAGGGAGACTTTTGTGACTCTGTGTGTGTGTGTGTTGAGACCTGTCAGCAAGCTTTGAACATGGTTAGCTGGACACTGAGAACCAGGTATGATTGTTTGCCTCTGCGTGACTGCTGCTTTGCGTGCATGGCGTGCCTGCACAGGCCCTGTTCTCACCATTGTGTCAGTCTGTTGTGTGATCCAAGCTTCTTTAACACACACACCTAAAAAAGTTAGCAGCAATGCTTTTGTTTCTAGGACAATCCATATCGGATTAATTAATTTACTGCACTGGCTTTGTAGCTAGGTCATTTAGGTTAGTATACACTACGCAAGACTTGAAATTTTAACTGGGTTACATGCTCAGCCTTGTACCATACTTACTGAAAGACACGGAACAAGAGAAATCACAAGCTGGCTTGTTAAGCTGGTCTCACTGAAAAGGGCCCACCTTCTGATTCAATACTGTAAGACATCCTGCTCCACTTCCAAGCAGCAATTAATGAGTTTGGTCCCCATCACTCATAAGGCTAGTAACAGTAATCCCACAGGTGGGAGCAGGTGGTTCGTACAGCCCTCAGGCACTACTTTTAAAGGATACGTTGGAGTCAGTGGATCAAATACAGTTCTCTTCTAAAAAAAAAATATATCCAGAGACCTCTCCTGAGGTATAGTTACCTCCCTTGGGGAAAGACGTCTGGTTCGACAGCTCTCAGTATGTTCTCCCTGCTTTGAATTACACTGGTCAAACACAACCTTTACTCTTTTTGGGACTACTTTGGTCAAAGGATACTTTCTGTGCTCTTAAGAAGAACCAACAAGGACAATTTGTGAACACGGGAACTCTCAGAAACAACAAACCCCCCCCAAATTAAACTTTAACTATTGTAGGAAATACTGTGGTCTTCCTATTTACCTTTTACTTTTCTTGACAAATGCATGCCAAAGCTTGCACAAATCACAACACAGCTTGAAACTGAATTATTGTCAGATGTAAGCAGTAACAGCATTACAGTCCATGACCTTAATTGACAAAACATGCTACCTGTCACTGATTCGGCACAGAAGCCATGCTGTTCCTCCGGGCTCTCCGTTTAAAGTCTAACAATCGGATGCGAAGACTTGACTGGCTTGCTTCCCTGGGGATGGGGAAGGCTTGTCCGGAAAGCGAGGAGAACCAGGCTGCCAGACTGAGAGGAATTCATGCTTTGACTTACAATCAAAAGGATTATTTTTTTCACATTTAGAAGGGCAGATAACTTCTCAAATGTGAATAAAATACAGGTGAGTGATCTCTCTTCGTATCAAGGTATCAGAAAACTGGCCCTAGAATCTGGCTGCTTATGCCTTTGCAGAAGCAACGTCAAAGCCACCAGACATTAGCTGCTTCTACTACAGTTTTGAACTCTATTTTGAAATTACAATGATTCTATTCCTCCCAGCAGCGATGAAGAGAAGCAAAACCCTTTCTGTTAATCACCATAATGGTCATGGCCTCTTCGAGCCCTTGCGAGGCTGTAAAAAGCAGAGCTAGAGACACGAAAAAGGAAGAAAAGTGGAGCTTCAAGTTTTAAACAGTTTAGCCAAAGACTGTTAGATAATGAAGTATTCCAACAGAGCCTAAAAATACTGCTGTGATAGAAACCAAAACACCCTTCCTCCTCTATTTATATTCAGCAAGTGGGTATCTGAGATATTGTTCAAATTTTGCCAGTAGTTATAACTGGAACATCCTCTTCTGCATTTAATTCCAGCTATCCTGCCTAACAAAATAAAATATAATGGAAACACCAGAGGATTCAGGATAGGTGGCAGAAATTGTTAAGAGAACAGTGTTCTAAAACAACACAACCTCCTCTTCCCAAGAAGACATTAAGTGTTCCACTATTAACAGCTCCACAGTCCTAATTTGAAGATTAATTCATGGTTAAATGTTTATTTTCCACATCTTTCTTAGTAATAATTTTTTAATAACTCGTCATGCAAAGGAGGTGAAGGAAATCTAACAACAATCAAGCCTTTTTAGACATCATAGATATTAATTGCCAGCTTAATTGACATAATGCACTGCATCATCCACCACTTCTTCTGTGACATTTCAGTTATTAAGAAAGCATATTTCAATACATCAAAATACAAGTGTCTAAACACATGGGATTATTTTGTGTTGCTTATGGAACAAAACTAAAAATTAACTGACTGCTAGAACAGGTGAAATAAATATCCAATAAACTCTGAATTAAAATAATGATTCTATTTGAGTTTGCTTCTGTAAAGGTTTCAGAATAATTGGTTTTCATGTTCTCAGACGCCAGTTTTCTAACTAGCAGAGAAAGTACTTCTTATTTCACATGAGAATGGATTCCCAGCAGTTCTGTTCCATGGGTGAGTGAAGGAGAAGCTACAAGTGAGCAGAACCAAACATCAAAAACATCTTTAAACACTGGTAAGGCAGCATGGTGTTTCTGAGACACTACCTGACTATAGCTGCCCTCCTCCTCCTCACCATCAGAGCAGACTGGTGCACCCACACAGGCCAGGGCAATCTAGGGATGTTTGAGGCCACTGCCCTCAAAACAATTTAACCACACAGACCAGTTATAATTTCTAGATTGATTCACTGCAATGAGATCTGTTACTGATCTTTGCCTGTTTTACATTACTAAAATGACTTTCATCTAAGACAGAAAAAACAACTGTGTTTTTGGAGGAGAGTTTGGAAGATGGACAGCCTCATCGCTAGCTCGTTTCAGAGGGCTGATTCCTAAAACTCAAAATGGATGTGAGGGGAAGAAAAGAAATCTCCATCAAACCAGAATATGGGAATAGTATTTCGTGCAGTATGTCTCTCAAGATAAAGGTACCATTTCAAACCTTAACTCCTCTTCACTATTTCTTCTGATGTGCCCGTGGAACAGCAGGCAGACAATACAAAACACGTACATTGCAAACACACACGAGATTTATTACAGACAAATTTACCTGCAACATCATAGGGTAATTTTGTCTCATTAGCAAAGTAATTTGCTACAAGTTTAAAAAAGTGCTGAGCAATTTTAGCTTAAAATTGAGTGGAATGTTATGCAAATTGCTGCATTAGCTCTGAAGTCTAATTTGTTTAAGGAATATAAATCAGGGTTTGGAGCTAGGTCCGATTTAGGAATGGTTTTGTAGAGCTGTCGTTAGGGTCTTGTTAGATCTGACACAAAGGCAACATAAAGCTGTGAACAGACATAATTTAAATAAATTCAACCATTGGTAGATATACTATGTTCTGCTTTAAGTAAAGCAAGAGTTGCTCTCTGTGTGCAAAACTGCAGCACATGGAGACAGAAGGGGTTCTTTTTTCTGTGTCCGTAGAAATCAGGTTTGTGTTTATGTGTTTGGAGGTGCAGTACCTGAGGACACACAACATGAGGGCAACTGTGAAAAGCTTTTTTTTCTGGGAGTGGATGCATATTTGTCCTTCACCATGCCTCTGAAGCGACCTCTTCAGATCCTGGCATCTATGTACGGTGTTAGCAGAGACTGGAAAACCTCTCTAACAAGAAACTCAAAAGCATGTCCTAAAATTGCCCTGAGAGGGTATGAATAATTGTGCCGCCTCCTCAGTCAGTAACCCTTAAACGTACTCTGTGCTGTGATTCATTTTGGTTTCCTTGCATGGTGGGGAGGCTATGCCTACTGCAAATCCAGGTTTTACCAAGATTTCAATTTCTCACTAAAAAAAACAACTCTCTGGCTAGGTAGAAGTTACCTGTAATAGTAAAGCAGTTTACCCTAATGCTCCCGAAAACCATTAATTTGTAGGCAGACACAAGCATCCTGTTCCAAAGCTAAGAATCGAGCATTACTGGGGTCATACTAATAACACTCCGAATGGCAGGCACAGAGCAGACCTAAAGCACTTGCCTGACTGTGAAGGTTTCAGAAAAGGGGTTTTTAATCCCTCTGCTAAAAGCAGCATCTCCTAAAATGAACGAGGTCGGTACTGACCTGCATGAACCAAGCTTCTCAGGTTTTGGATCACCAGGGCTGCAAACTAACACCGAGGAACACACGTAAGTTAGGAAAAATGCACGCAAGGCAAAGTTCTTAGAAGGTATTGGAATTAATTGATTTTAATTGGGGTGGTCTTTGCTTTTCAAAAAGGTAGGAAAAGGCACAATAGTAAGGAAAGTTTATTAGTGTGCACCTTATAGATAATGCAAAGGCAATATTATTAATTCAGGATGCAAAAGACATTGGCATTACTCAAGCACCGTTCTAGTACTGGCTGAAGTTAAATGAAAAATGATGATTAACACCAAGGGTTTGGATCATTTACTTTCTGGTGTTTAAGAAGAATTAAGCATCTATTTGAGAATGACATTTATTATCAGGGGGTAAAAATCAACATCTAATACTTCACCTAAGAACATCCTGATTTTCCGATAACCAGATTTCTAGTTAAGTTAAACAAAATAGAGCAAATTCAACAAGGTTTTTTTACGTAAATAAAAAGTAAGGTTTTTAGACAAATGTAGTAGGTCAGCACTTCAAATATTCCAAGTGGACATCAACTTAGTGTTAACTGAAATATTCTGTAGCTGTAGTTAACTATATTCAGTTGTATTAGTGGGATTTAGTCAATGTGGACACAAATCCCATCTTGGAACAAGGTGGTCAGCAGTAAGACCACAGAACATTCCTTTTTTTTTTTTCCAGTCATTTAAGCCAGAACTACAGAACAACTCCATCTGATGCTTCAAATATAACTGGAAATTCAAAAAGAACCTTTTTGGAGAATTGCTGTAGCTATCTCAGATAGTTTGCCTCACAGAATTAACACGCTACTTCTTCTCAGATTTTTATCATTTACAATTTATTAGATCAAGCATCTGAGTGCCCCTGATGACCTCTGCTCCCATGACTTTCTCTACTTTGATTTAAACAAGAGGTATTCTCTCCTTTTAACTGATACAGTGTCCTCCACAGAATTTCTGAGCCACATGAGGACTTTCTGCCTTAAAGGTGAAGTACTTGGGGAGCCAGTTCCTGTCTCAAAAGCTAATGAATGCATTCTTGTAACACCCCTAATTTGGTAGGAAGCTTTGCTAATAGAAGCTCAGGCACAGAAAATGAAATTATTTACCTAAAATCACAGAGACAGGATGTGGCACAGCTACAACTGTGACTTGTGATTGAATACTTCCAGTGCAAAACAGCACTGTGGAATCGTTTCTCCGTCTCCCCGCTTATGTGAGTAGTATAAATGGAATAAAAGTCAGCACAAGTGAACCTACCTGATGTCTGACATATCTTGTAATACCCACAGTACAATCTCCAAAATTATATACATACATAAGAAAGTATGTATTATAAGTTTGTGTGTATACATGTATATATACACTTCTACTGGTTTGTGTATTGTTTTCCCTTTTACTAGTTCATGTTCTCTTTGCCTTTTAAAATTCACAACTTTCTGCTGATTTTTTTTCTAAGTCTCTTACTCTTTGAAATAGGGGAGGACCAGAACTTCATGCAGCATCCAGGACGTGGGCAGGATGGACTTGCAGAAGGCCCCAGCAATGTCCTCTGTTTCGCTCTCTATCACTTTCCAACACTTAACCTTCTATTTGCTTGTTGGACTGCCAACGAGCTTCAGATGACACTTTCCAAATTCTGTCCAGCATAACTCCAGACCTCTCTTTTTCAATCATCAGAATACCAAAGAAGCATGCAGAAACAAGGAACAAGCAAAATAACCACCAAAAATAGTGCCATCTCACTGCCAACAAGCTGATCTGCTTACTGCTCTGTAAATCTTGTGAGTTTCAGCAGTTTTTCAGTTGCTCCTGGACGTAAGAACAGCAAAGCAGTTTTGGTAAGAAAAAAACCAAACCAACCAACCCCAAAAAACCCTTCACCCTAAACCCTGTAACATTCTCCAGGTGGAGTAAGGAGCATGTCCCTTTCTTAAGGCCCTTGGTTGGTTAACCATGTGCCTGCAGTATGTCCAGGGAAGCTGACAGCCAGATCCAGCAGTGCTGCTGACACTGGTGAGCAGAGCTCCCACCTGCTCTTCACTAACTGTGGCAGCAGCAATAGCTCAAACATAAGGGGCTGTTTTGGACCTCCTATGCCATTTATGATTTGAGCATGATCTATTTCTGTATATATTTAAAAGAATCCTTATAGCGGGCATTGCTACTTTTTATATAGATGAGTACCCAGGAACAAATCAAATCTCTCTGTGAAACTAAAAACCATCACTGCATTCCAAACAACTTTCATAGTAATATCTCACACATCCTGCGTGTTTCCGCATCTGCCTGAACCAAGGTCTCAACAAGATACCAGCTTCAGAAATGTCAGCTATTTATCAGTAAGCAGCACTTTTCCAGGATGAGGGAAGGAGAGAACATGGGCCATGACTGCTAAAAATGTAGAAAACTTCATACTTTCAAAATGGATTTTAATATATTGTTTGTAATTGCTCTTGGTTTTTCTTTATTCCTTGTGTGGCGTGAGTCATATACTGATTTACATCAGTGTAAATCCTGGAAGAGGAGGACTGACTTCAGCAGCATTGGTCAAAGTTGATTCTGAGATTACATAAAAGACCCCCTGGTACCAGTGACTTCAAGTATTTATCTGCAGTGGCTGGACAGACAGGTAAGCTGTTTGATTTTAGAGCCTTAGGTGTCTTTATGCCTCTACAAACCTGTCCCTTCTGCTGCAACCACTCTTGGTAACCTAGTAACAGCCACCTCTCTGTATTTTTAAACACATTTTGGAGATCAGCTGATGGTCTTTGCTTTAGATGTTTCATTGTCATGGCCTTTTTGTCAAGACTGCAATTCACCTAATTGAAATAAGTTTGCTGCTAACCTTTTTACTAGAGATGTGTTGAGAAAGCATCAAATTAAAGATATTGATATAAATCGAGGTTATTTTATTTCTATACATACTATGCAAAGTCTTAGCATGGCTTGCTGGCTGATGAGAACAGTAATAAATACACGCTCTACAATGGCAAAGTAATCTCCTGCATTTACACATCTGCATAATAAATCAGAGAAGCAATTGGCAGAAGAGTTAGGAATAGAAAAAAATCCAAGGCACATAGAGTAAAACATTATTCTGCTTGAAAAAGTTCCAAATTTATTTATCGCCCATTCAAAATATGGGAACATCATGTTATTTATGTCAAATGACGGTGTCTTTCAGTGTGTATTACCTTTCTTTCCCTTCCCTACTGCCTAATAATTCAAAACACAAAAGACACAGTTTTTACAAATGTTGTAATACAACCAAGACATTTTTCACCCAGACCAGTGGAGAGCGATTCATGACACAGCACAACGTTCTTCCTGCGTCTGCCGCAGGCCCCAGAAAGCAGCATGAAGGCATTCACCTTGCCCATGTAACAGGGAGTTATTTTCCTCTCCTCCTGACTGCGTGAAAAGTATTTCTACCAGCTAATTGAATTTACTGCCTAAAATCCTCTTATATGTGGCTACTCATTGAGAGGCAAACCCTGTCTGCCCAGGGCTGAAAAAGAAAGAAACCTGTAGCCAGCACTCTCACCACCTGCGAGGCAGACGCTGTGGGAGCGAGCAAGTGCTAAACCCAGGTAAACAGGAAGTCTGGACAGGTTTCACTCAAGACCTCACTTCCTCCCTTCACCTCAGCAGAAGACCAGTGTCAGGCCCCCAAACAGCAGCAAAACAGAGGTCAGAGATGTTTGCAGCCACTGTGAACAGTCTGCAGTGCAGCGCGTAAACGGAGGAGTTCAGAACAACAGCATCAAAGCTCGGACAGTCATTAGTAACTTAACAAGCAACAACAACAACAAATAATTTTTACTTTCTTTGGCTTTAAATAATCATTGCTGGATACTTATTAACATTGTAGAAAACTGCATCTTAAAGAGGAACTTCTGAGAAGACTGGGCAAAACTTTGTCCATTTGGCTATTCCCCGGAAAGGAAATAAGGAGTGGGGAGGCAAGGGAGGGGAGATATGGGGACAGTGCAAAGCAGCATGTGGGGGAAAGATATGGGTAGATATTCTCAGTAAGGCACCCACTATTTTGCAAAATGTTTTCAGTCACTTTGTAAATTCATTTGATCCAGCCCCTCTGCGAGATGAGAATGATGCAGTTATGACTGAAAACAAGAGAAAGGCAGCAAGTGAAATGCCTACTTTTTGCTTATTGAGCATTAACTCAGAAAAAACAACCACAAGTAGGGGTTCAGTTAGGTTTAAGAAATAATATACTCTTGTTTATTGTTGAAACAGTGTCATTTTACAGGACTGACACTTTATTCACAGTTGAGGCTATTTTTCAAAAGGAAGAATTTTGAAATGTGGATGCCACAAACCCAAAGCATGAACCAAGACCTTAGCAGAGCAGGGGAGAAAAACACACAAACTGGCCCTTGCAACCTGCCACTACTTTGCTGTGCAGCCTTCAGTTCCCTTAATGTTACTCTGGTGGGGCTTGTCATTAACTCATGCATTTAACAACAGTACTATTTCCCTAATCTTACATCAAGTGAAATCTATTTGCCAGGTGCACAGTAAATCATTATTATAATTCTGGCGAAGTATCCTGACAGTGAAATCAAGAATGACCACAGTTAAGTGACCACAGAGGGATCCCAGAGTTTAAGACCGCACTCCTTCTGCGATACCGACAGGACAGATTGCGGAGGCGCCGCGCAGCGCGCGGTGACATCCCTTAATACTCAGCCCTAATAAATGCAAAGGCTGTGCACAAAACGGAGACAGGCGCTCGGCCGTCGGAAGGCATGAATGCCACAAAATGACAGTGCATAAATTAGGTGGTGAGACTTGAGCGATCAGCTGCATCCAGAAACGCTTCTGAAAGCAAGATCAGGAGTTTAAGAGTTAATTCCTTAATAGAAGGTGGGCTTTTATGTTTTGGGGTTTTATTAAAGAAAAAAGTGAAGAGGCCTATTATTTTATAATTGACCATTGCTTCTGGAATTTATCAGCAAAGACAAGACGATTTATTAGCAAGAAAACAAACAGCTCGGTATACTGGTAAAAACGTTATTTCGTAACTCACTGTTGGCCTCCAGGTGGGGAGAGTATAGGAATTAAAACACTTTAATGCTAATGAACAAAAGTGTATTTTTTATTAGCACTATTTTAAATAATAATAATGTTCTAAGACCATTAAGAGCCTAAGTGGTCTTAACAGCAGTCTTATCATAGACTATCATGTCAAGACCAATGCAGCCATTTCTGCCTCATCTCTTTTAGTTAGTATTAAAAAGGGAAAATGGTCCATAGAGGATGAGTTCGTGCTTCTCTGATTCTCCCAATTCAAACTAAAAGAGAGAGGGTATAATGGACATAGCACAAAGGGATGTCCAAAGCAGACATGTTAGACGTATCAGACTTGTGCTGTAGTTACGGGAATGTTATCAAATATACTCTCCTGCACACCTATCAGCAGAGGGCTTGAAGTTCAGAAATCCTTGTTATACTCTGGAGAAACAGACCATTTACATCGGCCTTACTTAACACAGAAATACATCTCGAGCCACTGCCCGCTGGAATGAATAAAATGGAAGGGAGCAGAGAGATTATGAGAGGTTATATGGGTCTGCAGGTGGGATCAGATGGGGATGATTTAAAAAAAACAAACCAAAAAACAACAAAAATGAGCCAACAATAGCAGAAAACAAAGGTTGCTTCCAAAAAATCTCCTATGGAAAGAAAGCAAGACAAGCCACAGTGAGTATATCAGAGTGACGAGATCTTGATCATAGTGAAAAAAAGGGCTTTGTTTCTCTACATCTAACAAAATAAAGGGTTCAGCCTTCATCTGAGCCAGGTTTGTGTTTTATGAATCTTTGAGTAAGATGAAGGAAAAGACATCTTCAGCCCCTATATCTCACTGTAAATGAATGCAGCTGTAAGAATGCTGCAAGACCCACAGTGCCAGGCAAACTGGAGACAGAAAGATGACTGGGACACAGTCTTGCACCCTCCCTTCCCAGCCTGAGGGAAGTGAGAAAGTCACCTGAAGGAGACAGTGGCAGTTTGTGGTCCATGGGGCTGGACATGTGATATGGGATCCTCACCAGTGACAGGCTCTCGTAAGATGCTGCTTTACTTCATCTGAGTAGTTTCCACCAGTAAAGACAGCACAGACAGCGTATTTGAAAGGGACTGTGTGACATTCACTTGCACAGGTGAATACAGCCATCCAGGGAGGTGGATGAAACCATTCTGCATGCAGTAATCTAAACAGAGGCAAGCAAAAGCCTGAAACCAAACCAGTGCTCGTGGTGTTGGGCACCAGGCAAGCAGCCCTTCGTATAAACAATCGCCACTAAAATTGTAAATTCCTTGTGAAGCCATTTAGGGAAGTATTTCTCAAAACACATGCTTAGCATATGAAAACTATGGTTTTCCAAGTACTAATAAAATGTTTATAACTGAACAGGGAAGTATACTTTCTCCAAAGGTATGCGGTTCTTGTCTGCAATAAAATGCATGCTCAACAAATGTTTTAAGAGTCTCCCTGCAGTTTTTACATTGCTTTTCTGTATCACCTATGAGATGCTTCTTTCATTTAAATTAAATACCACACCTTTATCATCTTGAATGCAGAGATTAAAGGAACTTACATTAGTTTTCAATTGAAAACTGACAGTATCGTCAACAGAGAAGCTAAATTTTAGCCTTTAAGTGAAGAGATTTTAGAAGAAAAACAGAGAGCAGGAAGGCTAGGAAGGTGAATGAAAAACTGTGATTCTTTTTCAAACGCACAGGAAAGAAAGATATTCTCTTTGGGACTCCTTAGGGAAACACAAGAAAATCTTGCAGAACACTAGAAACAAAATCAAGCTACCCTTCAAGGATTATGAGGGCACCTCCAAGCCTCCTTCTGAATCCTCCAAATGTTATGAAGAATTCTGTCAGCATTAGCCAGCAGGCCTAAAGCAGTATCATGGACTGGTTGTCCATCACCCTGTTCCTTGAGACAAAGAGGTGCTAGAAACAGGTGCATATGCAGCACTGAACACCACAGATCTAGCAGTGCTATGGATGACATCAAAGTTACAGCAACACTGTAATTATATGAATTTTTAATGTAAAAGAGACAGATGAGAAAAAATTATATATTGTGGAAGATTATGACAATCACACAATATAACAAGATATTTTTTCTTGCAGAGTTCATGTTCGTATTCCATTTCAATCACATGGGTTAGAGGATACTAAGGAACGATGTACATTCAACAAGCCCTCACTGATAATAAGAAAGAGCAATAGAAACATAAAAGTAATGAAAATAAACAGGAGGTTAGTATAGTCCATGCATATGAAAGAGCAGTGATATTGTGTTGAAAAGTTTTCTGGACACATTCGAAAGAACTCACAGAAGATGCAGAAACACTTTTAAGATTAATGACAAAATGAATGCGAGTGATGGTTTTGAGCAAGTTTGGAAAAGAATTGCTTTCAGTGTGCAATCACTCATTTTTTTAGAACACTGTGCCATAACATCTGGACTGATACTTTTTTTCTAAGACTATGTGAAGTGAATATATGGGAATGCTCTCCAAGATAAAGAGGAAACTGTCTAATCCAGCGAAGTTTATTAAGGTTGCAAGGGAAGGCTTTGGGCAGGACAATGAAATAGTTACTTTTTTTTTTTTTTTATTTGGCATCTTTGCATGATTTTCCTGAGATGAGAACCTCAAGTGCTGTGGTTTTGATGGCAAAAATTAATTTCCTAGCTTGCAGAAAGGAATTGCTGGTGCCAAAAACCCCAAGTGACCTGTTACACCTTTGCAGCTGATGGCAGGCTGCCATCTTCCATGAGAGCAAAATGGTGTTGGCGTGTGAAACTGCACAATTCAATCCTTTTATATGGTGACCTCATACAAAGGAGTAAGCTGTGATTATAGGAAGAAAAATTGCTGTGGAAGAATGAATCCTGTGTTTAATAGAATGTGCTCTTTTAAAGAAATGTTCTCTGCTGAGTATTTTAAAATGCTTCTCTTTTCCTATATCCCCTGCCTGTTCCTTCCTGGCATCCAGGACCAGCTACTCTGGCTCTGTGCACAATCTCACCATTGTTGGTGTAAGAGCCCTCTCCTAAGGAGAAAACGCCATCTGAAAGGGCCTTCTTGTGCTCTTCTGCCCGATCGACTTTTCATTTGCCTTCAAATAGCTGATCAAAACTTCTTCCCTCCTTTCCTTTTGCCTTTTAGTTGCATTCTTCATTGTCATCAATGAAAGAACAATTTATACAATGAATTAATAACATATTCTGAGATTCAGAATATCAGAATTATTGTAATAGGCTGCCTGGAAAGGCTGACAAACTTTAGCCTTCTGCCTCCCTTATGCCCCCTTTCACATATGTGACATCTTCAGCGAAGATTGGTCACTGCTCAACAGGAGATGAAAAATCCAACCACCAGGCATTAGCAAAAATAATCCCATTTCTTCAAGTCCATTCTAGTATCTGCTGCACCCTGTAAGAACCAAGCACAAGGAATACAGGTAGAGAATGAGAAGCACTTCTGGCAGCAGATGTAGTGCTTGTCTTGCAGTCATCAATGTTTAAGAAGACTCAGAAGTAGCACTTGAGGAAAACTTTGAGGTAAGAGCAGGATTAACAATCATACTTTCAAACAAAGACTAGCACTGGATGCCTTTGAGCAGCACAGAGCTCAGTAACACCATCTTCAAAAAGCAGTAACACCATCTTCCTCAATGGTCAGGGTTGATTGCATTTACATTATTGTTGTACTGGCATGTTCAGGGCTGGGAGGGGCAAAATAAACCATACCAGAAATATAAAACCTAATTCACTCCAGAAGTGTTTTTTTTTTGTCTGAAGGAGTAAATGACTTCTGACACCTTACTAGCCCGCCTGGAGCATCTTCACATCAACAGTTACTGACTTACTTTGAAAGTCCTGCAAGTTAGAGAAGGGCATTTGCGGACATTACTGGTCTGAGACAATTCTACATGAAAGACTGAGCAGGGTGTTCACGCTCACGTAGCAATAAAGGTACATTTAGAGGGATGTCATCAAGCTCAGATCAACACGTTTCAGAAATAACAAATACCATAATGAACATGGTCATGAAGGAAAAAAAGGTCTCCTTACCCTAGCCAAACTTGAAATTTTTTTGACTGAAGTTCTTTTTCATAGTTTTCTTCTATGGAGTAATTCCCCTTTCTTTTTACGGGGAGGACAGAGGAAGCTGTTGCATACATCAGCCACAGAAATGAAATATTTTAGAAGAGAAAAACGTGATGGTATAACCATAAAAGGTGTTAGGAATCTCAAAAACGCATACTGTCATAGCTGCCATTTTCTATGTAAATCTTCTGTCTAAATTTTAATTGAAATTGTTCTACTTAATAGGAATATAAAAGTCATTGTCATATCAAGTACGTGAGAAGAAATTTCATACGAATTCCCTGTAACTATGAGAGTATGAGGAGTTTACCACTATACAGAAATAAAACTGGAAGACTGAAAGAATGGTCCGGACCAGAGGAAAGATCATTAACCACCTTTTTGGTAGGCAACACAGTATAAATCATGCCTAAAAGAATCCAAGAAAAAGTATTTCAGGACAGTTTTTTTTCCAGAAACTCTGGATAAAATAGCCACTAATTGTAGTGTAAGAATTAGCGATAAAGGTAAATGAACATTATTTTTTCCTGTCAGATAACTCCAGAGTTAAAACTTTAACATGACAAATGCAACATAACCAGTAGATTAAAAATACTGTGTAATATTATTCATTCTGTGTGTGTATGTTCAAGTGCCCCTTACAGATTTACACTTAAATAACTATTTAGTGAATTCAATTTGCTTTTTCTTCAATGCCTGTCAGGCATACAAAATATCAGCATTTTTCTTAACTTACACATTCCTATGGTTTTTCTTCCTTCAGGGTTTGAAAGACTACCAAGACAGTTTCCTTTCTAAAGCTAAACATGTGCTAAAAGAGCACAGTTGTCTGTGTTTAAAAACAATTGGAATGTTTCAGCTTTGTAATCTCCAACTTGTAACTGGACTTCCAAAACTTGCAATTATGAATTTGACGAAAGATTGCAAAGAAAAAAAGATAAATTAGGATGTGTCCTGGTGCTTCTTTTCCTTGCACCTTGTGTCCAAGTTGGTGGGTTTCCCTGCAACTCCGTGCAGCAGAACTACCGCTCTGCTTTCCGTGAAGAAGGTATCAGATACTAAATGTGATTCCCCTCAGACAGAGGAGAACTGGCCACAACACATCACTGCTACACAAATCCTTTGCCGAAGAGTGAATTTTGATATCAGGTTCTATTATTTAGGTCTTAGTTCAGCTTGTAATTCAGACACATCCTTAACTGTTGGCACATGTGTTGCCCCAGGTGAGTTCAACACCACCAGTCAAGTTACTCTGGCTGAGCTAAAGCCTAGTAAGAATCTGGGATATCTGCTGTGATATCCTCTTATCAACAGGAATTTTGAACTCCTCACAAAAAAGGATCACAAAAAATTAGTATTATTCAGTGGAGAGGTCAAGCAGACCCTAAGTGTGCTCTCGATCCCTTTGGGTAGATCCTGATTCTGATAAACACAGGAATTGTTTAAGTGCTCTGCTGAATCATGGCCTAAACACAAATGGAGGGAGGGAGGAGGAAAGGGAGGAAGGATCTACTAATGTTGGACACTCCAGTCTAAAAATCTTCAGGAGGTTTTAGAAAAGTAGGCAACACATCCCATTTTTTTGTCTTCTTCAAAAAATCCCCAGTATTGTAAGTCTGAAAACAGGTGGACTGTTTAAATTAAATGTATCTTGACTCGTTTCCAAAGATAGTTTACATATTATAAAGCGAGGTATATATCAAAGCCCTGAATAAAAGCAAATGAAGGGGCAAAATCCTCATTTTATCTGTTACCCTTTTTCAGAGAGGAAGGTGAGACAGCTGCCTAGTGCTCTACTGTTTTATATACTTACTTTCTCCCTTCCCGCTTGTGAGTCTGAAGATTACAAAGGCTGATGTCCTAGTGGGATGGGTTAGATCAACAACAATCAGTTTTCTTTTTCCCTAAATGATTAGCAACCAAAATCAAACTGTCTTCTCTCAAATGTGATAGCTACCTAAGGACTCTCAATCTATGGCTAACAGCTTTATAAATCAATTGTACAATGCATAAATTGCTCTAATCATTTAACTGCCTTTCTCAGAGATTAATCAATTTTTTTATTGAAAAAGTAATTTGTGAATAAGAATCAAAAAAGACTATGAGGAGAACGTGCAGTTAAAATTGCCAGCAATACCTGCGACAGAGTTCTCTTTTCCAGTGCACAAACATCCTTTGTTTTAATGTTCATGTAAATAATTATTTATTACTATTTCTAAGATGCTTGCAGCAACGTACACAACCAGCGTGGTTCTGCCTGTGCCAGCAGACCACATACTTACTCACTCCTTAACATGAAAAAGCCTAGAAGGGAAAGCTGCTATAGCTGTATAGTCCCACGGAGTGCTATGTGCTGAGGGTGAGGATAACGAAGCACTAGCAAGCCAGCATTGTGGCATGGTTCTGACAAACAAGCAACAGCAGATCCTGATCTCAGGTTACATTTACATACCTGGCTAAAGGATGCTGGTACAGGCACAGATTTACGTGCACGCTGCGTGTCCCTGATGAGCAGTATCTCCGAGAGGGCCAGGGGAGGCAGCTGGGGCTGCTAACAGCTTTACTCATTCAATTTTAATTGACTCCTGTGTGTCTGTAAGATCCCTCAGAGCTGCATTCCTTCTGTTTTAAGTTGTGCCAAGAGCTGAACTGGTCCCATTAACCACAGGGAAGAAGCAAGCAAGAAGTACCAATCGGCTATGAGTACAGAACAAAGTCTGTATTTCTGTTTGAATTGCATTTTTGATACATTCTGCACTGAATTTCAAGATCACAGGTGAACAATCGCAGTTCAAGCTGCCAACCCAGTGATATTAAACTCTATTCACACGATTACACATTAAACCAGGCTTTGATTCAGAATCCTTTAGCGTAATTTTAATCTTCTGTGTTTGTATTTAGAATCTGAATATCTCTCTTTGAAAATCCTAAGGAAATGTCCATATGCTTCAGTGGGATCAAGACTACACCAACAGCTGTTTACCGAAAAACTACTGATACAGTGTTTAAATGGTATGCAATCATTCAAAATATTAAAACCAACCAACCAAAAAAAAGACTGTAATATTTCACACAGTTGTTACGTCCTCTAATGGTAACAAGTGACTTAAGTGAAAGCTTCAGTAAGATGGGTCCAGAAGTATCCACATGACTTCCTTTGTAACTTTTTAAAGTACATACAGATTGCTGGTGCTGATAAATGGCAGAAAACACCATTATTGGGAAAAAAAAAAAAAAAGCTTTATAAATCTTACCTCTGCTTTTATTTTATTGTCTCCGAAACAGAGGTGTTGTAAGTAGGCTGCAGCATTGGACTGTACTGAGGGAAACTGATGCTGTAACATCTGTATAACTTCTGGAAGCTCTGGATCTCGCCATCCAAACTCTCTGTGTGCAAACAAACCAGAAAGATTCATTTAAAATTCTGGTATTAGCGGATAGATGTGGCAAAGTTGAGCCAACAAAGAAGAAAGACACATCTAAGTAAAATCTTGATTTTTTTCCTCCCATTATTTTCAAAGCAAGCATTAAATCAAATAAGCAGCTATTTTTCATTTTAAACTGTATCTCTCGGAGAAGGAAAAAAAAAGGTTATATACAGTACAATTACAGTAAATAACTTTCTGGAATTAGGACTCTAACTGATGAAGTTTCCTCAATTAAAATGGATATAAGAAAGCAAAGAAGATAGATGCTCATATAATTATACTTTCTCTATTAAAATTAAAATACAAAGGCTAGAGTCAGAACTGCAAATGGTTTGCTATGAAATGGTAGTTTGTCAAAATGTCCTTTCTACTTACTCCACCCTTTATTTGATATAAATTGCCATCTTACAAAGGAAGCAACAACCTATTTTGTAGTTTGGTTTATTGTTTCCTCATATGGCCCATGCTCAGTATAAAACTGTTACACAGTTCTGGCCCAATTTGGGCAGAGGTCTGGACCAGGTGACCTCCAGAGGTCCCTGCCAACCTCTTCTGTGAGTCTATAATTTTACCATTGTACAACACACATTTATACATAGGATTACTTTAAAATCTTAATTCATACTTCTCAATCTAAAGCAGCTAGACAAATACAAAGACTCGGTCTCTGCTCTTTTCCTTAACCCAACAAAGCGTGAAACACCACTGGCACTAAATGAAACAACTGAATCCAAGTGTGTTGAACAAATCTCAGCAGGTTTTCTGCAGCTTCCAGAGCTGAACTTAAAATCAGTCTGTCACTTCAGGTTAATTTTTCCCCTCTGTGTTTAAGGGTAAAATCATTCATAAAAATAGCTTTGGACTCTGCATCCCAAGAGGCAGAGATACACACAGCCACCTGCATAAGATACTTAATTCTCACATGACTTTTCCCTAAGAGCTAATTTTATGTGTCATAAATAATTCCACCATCTTCCAATTAACACTACATGTACAAGGTAACAGGGGTATATTTGGGAAAAGAGGTGTCGTGTGAAAAAGGCTGTAGGTTCTCTGCAGGTTCCCTGTTGCAGTTACAGTGATCACCTGGGAGTTCATTACCAGAAAACCTCACAAGAGCTGTGCAGAGTCCAGCTATAATATTTGAAAAAATACTCCTGATCCTGAGTTTTCTTCCCAAATTACGGGGATCCTGCTGCACTGAGGCTAAGTGTAGGTACATCACTGGGAATATTCACCTGCGTTCGAGAAATGTTTACAGTAGTTCTGCAGCCTGTCTCAAGTAAAACCAGGCATTTCACTTTGCAAGCACAAGAGTATTCCAAGACTTTTAATTGAAACAAGACTCATTTTACAATAATAATTAATTACTACAGGACAGAGGCATTGCCTGTTCTCTTCTCATACAGGATGTTTGCAAGATTGACAAATTGTTACAGTTGTATCTTTATCAAGAACCAGAATATAGATAGATGTGAAAAAATACATTCTGAATTTCATTGGCTATTTCTGACAAAACAGATGTTAACTCATGAACATTAAATTTCACATTAAGTGTTTAACAAAGGAGCCATGAAGATTTAATAACAGATCACATATGGACTATTCCAATGGATCCTGAGATGACACGGGCTCTGGAGAAGCTTGTAAAGGAGACCTTTTGCATAGATTCAGAAATATCTTAACATTGAATGGATACCTTGAAAAGCCAGACAACATTGTAAAAGGTTACTGCAGAAGGGGAGAGGCTTTGCAGCCAAAGATGGAAAACATCCTAAATTAACAGATGTGATAGAAACAATGTTATTTGATGTTAGTTTTCTCTTGTACTTGCTTTTTTATGGTTAACCATGATAACAAACTAACAGTTTCTTCAAACACATTAGACCTGCCTCCTATGTACATGATGCTCAGTGAACCAAAGGCATCTTCCAGAAAATATTATAAAATAAAAATAAAAAAAAAAACCTGAACAAAACAAAACCAAACCACAACCAACCCACCAACCTTACTGAGGAAAAATTAATTATCCTAAATTCTCCTACAATTTATTCTCATTTTCAATTCTAGATGCAAAGTACAGGTGTTGCTACTTTGGAGAGGATGCAAAATACCAGAAGAAAACAGCCTGCATGACAAGACAACAGGTGGGAATGCTTGAAATGAGTTGTTTTACACCAAGTAACTATACTTAGAAGTGCTGGAACTTCTATCACCGAATTCTCTCCCAGAGGAAATTTCCTCCTTCATAGTACATTACTTGACCAAAATCAACCAAAAGCCCACTAAATGCTGTAGGGCAGCATGGACCCTGACAACCAGCTCAGGTTCTCCTTCCTCTTGTCCTGGAATCCAGAGCAGAAGAGGCAATGAGGGGGCAAAAGGAAAATAACCCTTCATCAATTGTTCTGAAGGACATGCAGTCTTGCCATGGTATTTACATATGTAAACAAGGCTGTGCCTACTTTTCTCCTCTGATCTCCCAGAAGAAGAGTTAGCAAATAACTGGTGTATGAATGCTTGTTGGAAATGATTGCATGCACATTGGACTCAAGTAGAAAATTAATTCAGAAAAAAATCCCTTAGCACTGAATACTGAGTTTGCCATGTAACCAGTTTTAGGAGAGATAATGAACAAAGCAGGGAAAAAAAGTTTCAAAATTTAGCCCTAGTATGCACTGTCATTTCAAGCAGATGGTCTCTAAGATGATTATATTTTTAGTAGCTTCTAAATGAAATACAGGAGCTATATAAAACAAACAAAAACTTCTGTCAACATTGAAGGCTGCTTGAATAATTGTGATAATTTTAGCAGCCTTCGGGGCAAGAAGGACTAGTTTCCAGGGGTTTAAATTTTTCATTTGTTACTCTCTTATAGGTGGAAAGAAAAAAAACCAAGTGAGCTAGAGAAAGAGAAGATTTGTTTTTTAAGAACAGCAAGCTTGCAGCTCTATTAACATTTGCTTGAAAAATTGTTTGTTTTTTATTTTTTTAATTTGGCTGAATTATGAAAAGTTAGGAAGGCTACTTAATGAAGTCAACTGGCCGAGGTCTGGAGAAGGGAGAAGGGCTGGAATTTCTTGAGGACAAAAGAACAAAACTATCTGGAAGATTTTGCATAGATGCGGGGGAACTTTCAGGACATGAAGCATACCTTCATGACAAGAAATTTATGTTAAATACATATTAAAATAGAGAGCCAAACAAAAAGTAAGAGAGAACAACTACTGGAGAAGGAAGGTACGTTTTATCTGGAGCTGGAATAAACTGGGTTCTACCCAGAAATGAGATAGCAAAATATCTTTTAGCGCCTACCAACAAAAAGCAGTAATGGGGTCAGTGCTTGATGAACATAAGGGTCAGATTAAAGGAAGGGAGAAGGAGAATGAAAATAAAAGCTGATATTGTACCACATGGAAATTACTTAAACTGACAACATATGAGGATCCAATCCCTAGTAAAATTATAAAGAATTAAGCAAAATTTGAAACTGTAGTGAGTATCCTAAACAAACACTAGCTAAGCCTGTGTCTTTCATTAACATCCCCGTGCATACAAAATCTGAGCGAGGCGATGCACACAGCTGGAGAAACAAGCTAGAAGGCTGGAGTAAATTTGAGGAGGTGTGTGTGGTATGCAATTTTACAGAAGGTTATCAAACTGTGTCTGTGCAGTTGATCCAAAAATGAAGAGTAAACTAGCATCTGTTCATTCAAGATCTCCCGCTATTGCCTCCGTTTCCTTTGGAATACCAACGCTAAGATGTTCAGGTCAGCTAAAGGCCTCTGGTGGTAGTGTGGGTCTTGCCACAAGTCAATCACAGCTGTGCAAGAACTTCACAGCTTTGACTGGAGAGCAGCATTTGCCTTGCAGTCCAAATACTTCAATAGGTTGTAAAAATGCATTATTTCTTGGAAGTGTCCTCATCTGAGGAGACTAACCAAAGCATGCCAAGGTGTTCCACCTTCTTTCTTTGATAGAAACCATGCTCTCAGAATGTAGGATTGATCTCATTCTGAATCCTGCAGAAGGTTTTAGCTTGAAGTGGTGACTAAGGCATATGTTCTATGGATTTCAGCAGGCTACTGTTCCAGGGGGGCAAGCGCGCACAAAGGGCAATGCTGAGCTATATGTAAGCTAGCAATATGTATGCCTAGACTATCACAGTAGCCTACATTTTATCTGTGAACAACTGAAGAGAATCAGCAAGGAGTTGGACATGAGACACGACGACTCTAAAATTGAGCAGCAGAAGCAGTAGCACCGAGAAATCCCGTCTGACTTGGGTACAGCACGTATTGCCTCAAAACCAATTCCTGCTCCTGCCCTCACATCACATACACGTGTCAGAACGTAAAGGAGATGCAGCCTTACGAGAGATTGTTAGTAACGCAGCCGAGTGCTCTGGCTATGTGGGGTCACTTACAGGTGCTGCTCAATACAGGGCATATACCACATCTAAATATTTGCTTGAATTATGGCAGGATTTTCTTTTGCTGCTACTGCAAATGCCGATGACACACAGAAAAGTGAAAGCAAATTCCCTGTTACATCTATATCTGCCCTGATTGTAAAATAGGCTACAACAGAAGTTTAAAAAGCACAGGTCTCCGGTTGGTAACTAAGGATACCGACCACTCCCCTACCCAGCACTGGGGATGGAGCCGTGATGGCTCCCTCCACTCCCACCCACTGGTCACAGCGAATCTCAGGAGAGCTGGGGTCCTTGTTTCTGATTTACGTTATCAGAGCAGATCACATCTGATCAAGCAGTTGGCAGAGGCAAGCACTGACACCCAGAGCTATTCCCGTCTCAGCAGCGTTCCCCACGGGCAGCGCTCTGAGGACGCCTGCTATAAAGAACCATATGCTCGACAAAGACTGATCTACCACCGACTGTTCATCAAAGAAAGAGAATGCAGAGTTTTTAGTATGTTCATTACAAAACTGTATGTTGAAACCAGACCTGTCTGTATGCGCCTGCCTGCCTGCCTCAATACGCATGTGCATGGGTAAGACAGCCTTAGACCGGTGAAAAGACAGGTTTTCATATACAATGTGGTGCTCAAAGGGAAAGACAACACAATCAGATGATCTTTCCTAGATTTCTGACTCATATACATTGCAGCATTACTAATGCCACAGTCTCCAAGACTTTTTACCAAACTTATACCTATGGAGACATACCCTTCCTTTTGTCCCCCTCCTCCTCCAGCTCAAGAAATAAAACCTGAAAAATCTCTTTTGCTTCTTTTTCTGAGAGGACTGCTGCAAGAATGATTTTCTGGTAGTGCTAGGAAAAAACAAACTACATGTAGCTCAGGATCAAACATGAGGAGAACAATTCAACAGCCAAGAGAAGATCAAAGAAAGAACTACCTCCCAGGCTTAAAGGGAGAAATTTACTTCTATTAAAAATATTTTATGGGGAATGTATCAGTACTACAGGAATGTCTCTCTAAGGACTTAGTACAAGAAGAGCAAAGACAAGATGTTAAACTTAATTAGTAAGAAAAAAATTGAAAAAAATACTTAAACACAATCCACAAATAAGGATTGTTCCCTTATTTTCTTTCTGTGAGTCTATGACAGTTGGTTCAAACATGCTTCACTATATGAAACACATACATATATACAGCTTCTCAGCCTGGTCTGAATGACCAGCTACAGTTTAGAAGGAGGCAGAACTACTGTATTTGCTTTGAAAATGTAACACATAAATATAGGCTACTTTTACCATGCAACTTTAGGAAATAAAATAAAGAGAAGTCAATCTCTTTGGAACTCTCTCTTTCCACTTTGGAAAACCCTCAATACCCTTCACCATATTCCTTTTTCTGGACAAACTCAGACTAAGAAGTGTACAATGAGCAACTGATCATGTTCAGTCCCCAGGCTGATACGAAATATCTATGAGATGTAGTAACAGCGGGTTTGAGTCTAATATAAACCCCTTATGGCAGCAGTGAGGAATTAGCATCAAAAAGCTCCCTGTACTTTTGTTTTGTCCTTTCAAGAAAGATAAGCCAAACACAAACTACTGGAAAAGTTAGAAACAAAATAATCTGATACAGTTTAGGCTAAATTTGGAAGCACCAGAAGTAAGGACAGAAGAGGCACCATCTTCTATGAACAAAAATCTTAGTTGGAATGGGACAAAGAAATCCATCTACATTATTGCTTCTTCCAGTGTGAAAACTGCAGCCTGCACAGGGTGCTCTGTAAAACTGATGCAAATGCATCCAGTGTCACGCAATCAAAGCAAAGGTACACATCTCACCAAACCTTCATTTTTTGAATCTCAGAGATCTCCACCCTTTGTTTCTTCCTTTAATGGAGTTCTTAACACTTTCGGAAAAGCTGCTGTTGGGAGAGCAGTGTGCTTGCCGAGAGGCTTTGTGACATTAAAAAATATCACAGCAACCACTTCATCACTGGGCTGCTTAACTTTCTTGTTAATACGTGCACAATTGTAAATCTGACTTGCAGGCAAAAAATTATACAGATGGTACAATGGAATCAGACAGAGGAAGAAGCATTTCACTAAAGAGTCTAACTACGCTTGTGGCATGGGAAAAGTTGATTTCCGATCTGGTCAACACTTGAGAAGGTCAACATCAAAAAGCTGTACTTGGCCCAACAGCTACTGATTTTCATTTGAGTAACAAACTGCATCTATTTACCTAGGTATACTGAGACCTGTTAGCATACACGGTGTTTGGATGCTGTCTGCTGTACCTGGACCCACTTCACCAGATCAACAGTTTCACTGATGCAAATGGGCAACACTTTGAGTCCTGGCAATGTACTGTTTAAATATTTAAGTGTGAAGTGTGTAATACACAAGCAGTCAACAACATTTGGCTGCGCTTGAATATATACTTTATTGTCAGTTAAGCACGTAGCTTACATCTTCCCTAGAATTCAAATTTAGCCCAGCTGAACGTAAAGCAGCTGTACGAACTTTTGGCAATCCTGACAAAAACCTGGATGTTGCTCTCCAGTTAGGACATTTTCCTTGCTGTACACTTCCATGTGGCCTAAACTAGACACACTATGCAGTAGTGCTTACACTGATTCAGCACAAATGTGTTTTTTTACAAGGCCTTTGTATCGGCTAATGAGGTGCAGAGGAGCCGGCGCTGTGGCAGGTGCACAGGATTCCTGCCCAGCTCTGCCAAGCAGCAGTGGAGATGCTCAGCATGTCACGGGTCTTTAACAGAACCAGAAACCCAAGGTCTCTGGGCTAATCCAGCACTTCAAAAAAAAAAAAATCACTTCTCCAATACAGCAAGGGGCTAAAACTGCTTTGTACAACGGCAAATAGACCCTCCTGTGGCTCTGCCTTTGTATCCTTTATATGTTCTCCGATAAGGCATCACTTTTCTGTTTTCACATTACTACCTGTGATTTAGATTTTAAAATAAGGAAAGCCTAAGAAGTGAGCTTGTGAAGTGGCAAGATGAGAACTACTTCAACAGAACAAAAACCAGTCTGCAACTGAACTGCCTGTAGATTTCCTGAATATTTTCATCTTAAGGACTAAGGATTTTTAAAAAGAGGAAAAGATTTCAAAGATGAGAAAAGAGAATAAGTGAGTCAAGATTATCTACTGACACTGGCCCACATGGTACTATTTACAGCTTGAGGTTACTGCCTCCAATACAAAATTATTACATTCAGTGTTATCTGCTCAAGACTATTTAAAAATGTCTTTTTAATTGAAATGTATTTTTATGAACCTATATAAAATAATATTTCACACTATCGGTACTGCACTATAAACATTTAATTCCCTCACTGCCAGTGAGAGAACTTTTATGGAAAAAGTTGCCTATGTCCTGAGGTAGCCATATCCTGCTGTAGCTACTATAATGTCATCTCTCCTCTAGGCTGTGGGGTTGAGAGCAGAAAAAAATGAAGGACTTCAGTGCTTTCAGATATCTTTAATTTTGCCATTTGTTGCTGTTTGGTTTGGTTAGTGGCTTGTTTTTTTATTGAGTTGTTTTTCTGGGTTGTTTTTTTTTTTTTGTTAAAAAGTGGTGTTTTTCTTTTGGGGCTGCTGAGCTGAAACAGTCTGGAAAATCTTGTTTTATCTCTTCCTCTGCAGGCATTTGCATATACAGGGACTGCTGCTGCAAAGGCGAGGAGACGACAAATTAGGTAAGCTACTTCAAGCTGCCTAATTTATCCTCTTTCTCCCTACAACACGTAACATTTTTCTGACCCCCCTAGTACAGAAGGGTCCTACAGTAGCTTAATACACTGGAGTTGTGAAAATATGCCAAGTTAACCCTCCCCCAGGGGATCAGCTTATGCTCCCTTCTGTCTGCATACAGGAGTTCACTCTTCTCAGGAAGATTTCAGAAGACTGTAATGTTGCTCGGCAGCGGAACAGCTGTTACAGATGTGGTTATGCCTTCCTCATAGATCAGAAAGGTGGAAACGTAGACAGGAGATTAAAACAGTAGAGAGACCTAAGGGATTCTAGCCTTGACTGTGTCATTGACTTACTTTGTCAGGCACAGTCATTTACTTTAATGTCTTTCTCCGAGGTTTGATAGATTCTCTGTCTCTGGAGACCTGTAAATCAAAATTGTCTCCTTTTCTAGAACTAGTGTTCCCATTCAGAGGCTCTTAAACCTTTCTCTATTTCAATAACAGTGGAAAAAAGCTTTTGAGATCCTGCTCCTACCTGGCCATGTAGAAACGTACACTTTCCAAAGAACAAACGTTACCCCACAAAACCCTGATTCTCCCATGGAAATGGGAAGAGCACTTTCGAGAGGAAGGTATTTATTTTCTTTCCACATACACATTAAGTCACCTAATCACTGCAGGTGTATACATATATATATACACACACACACAAACAAAAAAGCAGCAGGAACAATTTAGCATTAGCCTAAGAGCACCAATATTAGCTATTCAAACCATGCTCATCTGCAGGAGAGGAAGCTTGCAAACTCAACACTCCCTGAAAGTCTCAGAGCATCCACATTATTTTTTGAAGTAACCATGACCATAAAGAGCTCCCAAAAGGTTTTGGGGCACTCCACCTCTCTCCAGTCTAAGCCTTTAACATCATGTTATGAAGCACAAGGAGTTTCACAATAACCGGTGTGACAACACGGATCGTCTCTCCCCACTGCTCTCTTTGCTAGATCCAAGATTCTGGCCCCAGCAGATCTCCTGAATTACAGGACAGTGAAAGCAGAACTGCTTCTACTCTTTTCCACCAGGGATGATGGAAACTCAAGCTTTTTCAGGTTTGGGGATATAAAAAAAGCATTGAAACTGGATGTTTCCCTCCTAAACTGCAAATAAAAAGCATGGGCAGATCGCCACCCGGGTAACCGCAGACTGCAATGGGAAAGGAGGGAGCACTGCAACCAGAAAATGGGTATTTTCTTTGGGTAGAAATAGCAGAGAATAGGACATGCCAACAGTGCACACAGTTTAGCACAGGCCTGGGGTGGGGACAAGGAAAGGGTGTTCATCTGAAGTATTAGAAAGCATTAATCCTCAGTACCTGGAGCTATCTCATTTCTTAGCAATTACTCCATCAACTGCATTATTGGCTTGCTTTGTCACTGCATGGCACAAACTTTCATCTTATCTCCACACATACATGCCCAGGCATTGTTCTTATCTACTCAACACTTTGCAGCACTCCCTGTCTTTCTGAGCACAGGAAACTCTTCAAAGTAGACGTTCTTTTGATGCTTAAATAATGAATATTAAACAATAAAACTTAAAGGTGACTCAAAATATCATATAAATTGATAAGCCCCAGCATTTGCCCCGAAGCCACTCAAACATTAAATCTGGAAAACGAAGCTAAAGCCCCACATAAATTTCTAATACTGAATTAAAAATAAATAAATAAATAAATAAATAAATGAAAATCAAACAACAAGAAGTTCTCATTTTCTTTTCTTACAGCTAGCCTCCTCTTCAATATTTTAGAGAAGCAGAGAAACTAATTCTGTTCATTAAACTTGCAAGCTGTACAATTCTACAAATGCACTTGAATTTGATCTTCTTGTCAGAGGGAAATACAGACTAATGGCTTTTCTTTGCTGCCTCTATTTCAGTTTTCATTAAGTTTTCATTTAAGCATGACAAAATGGGTCTCCTGCATGCTAGCTTCATGTATCCCAATGTGCAAGCACCAAAACAATGTAATAATGCAAGATACACTTGACACTCAGGAGAAGACAGTTCATGGGATCAGTCACAGAAGAATCAAATTGTTAAAAAATTGCTCAAATTGAAAAGTGCTGGATGGAAGGAAAAACATCTGCCAGTGATGAGCAGTGACACTCAAATAGTATTGCCACTTCCCATTGCTTCCCTTTCATCTACTTCAAAGCACAGCAGAAATTCTAGGGAACTCTCCTAATGCAGTACATAGATATCACCATCTTCATGTCAGGCACGGGTAAAGAGAGACAGTGCTCACACACCTCTCACAGGGAAACATAACAAAAAACCCCTTGCAGAAGTTAGAAGAGACACTATTAAATCCTCAGCCCTAGTTTTCAACTCTCTGAACCGAATACACTAATTCACTGTTAGCTGACTGCAAAAGGTTTTCAAGAACATAAAAATGCAGAGGATCTGGATAGTATTTCAGGGGAGTGCAGGACAAGAAGAGACCCTCTGGGCCCTCAAAGCCGATGCCTGGCTGCAAGTCTCCCGCTATTTGGCACGTATGCTGCAGCATGCATTGCTCAAGCGAAAGATGGCCTCATGCAGAGAGACTTTAATCAGTCTCAGCTTTTGTTGACCTTAACAACAGTTAGTTTAAAAATGGGGGAAAAAAAAAAGAAAAAAAGAATCGTCCCTCATCTCCATTCAGAAGGGAGGCTTTCCTGTTGCTGTTTCTGTCAGGGCATTTCAATCTTGTCCTATTCTACTCAAAGCACCAACAAACCTAACACGTATCCCACTTTTCCAAGCGCTAAATCAGAAACCGAGGCTGTACTGGGCTGCACTTGCAGGGGGGACCACGTGGAGAGAAGATGGTTTCTAGCTGGGTATCCAGCACACCAACATCTCTGTTCTCTGTTGGGGCCACGGGATAATGCAGAGTGTCTGCACAATGACACAAAAAGCCCGAAGAAGAATGATGAGCTCGTCAATGGACAAACAGGATGAACACAAAGTATTACCAGTGCTCTACAACATCAGGAAAATCCATAACCCTCAATTGATGTGCCAGCAATGAAACCAGATCAAGAAAAGTGTGTCTTACTTAGAAAGCATAATGAAAAAGCTGAATGAGAGAAAAAATTGCTTTACATGGGCAATATGTAGAGTTTAGTGCTGAAGCAGGCTGTAGATTTTAAATAAACATAAAATAAGCACCCCTGACATATATTTGATAGTTTTACCTGAGTAAAATGCAACTCACAGAAAAACACCCTTTGAAGAGGCAACACCAGCTCCGCTCTTGGTTGCCATCTTATCAGGTCACACCTGGGACACGACTTAAACAGACCAAGGATGCTGACTGTTCAGTGCAGTTCTTCTGCAGAAATGTTTCTAGCTGAAGTATGAACACCTGTGTATATCTAATAAATCCACTGCAGAAAATAATCATGCTATTGATTCAGGACAATTGCCCTTATTAACGAATGAGAGAAATCTTGCTGAGGATCTGTCATTTAGAAATAAGAATCAATATCTTAAAGAGGTCTCTGGAATATATTATGGGAACCCATGTGCCACAAGCTATCAAAAATCTTTCCTCAGCCTGTGCAAGTGTAGCTACCTACAGAAGAAGGATGAGCTACTCCTATGATACTTAGTAGCAATGTACTTCCATGCATGTTCTTGGTGGGATTTTTCAGCTGATATCCTGAATTACTGAAACTCTTAGCTGATCCAAGAGTTCAGCTAGTGTGTGATGCTCTGCAATATATTCTGCCATCCACAAAAATTACAGACCGTGAATTGCACCTTTCCCTTGGCACCTCAGAGCTAATTCCTTTTCAGAGGCTGGGTAAGCTTTCCCCCCGGTCAAATTTCCTTATTTAGACTGAAAGGACAACGCCACTCCCTCCGACTTTGAAACTGCCCTCAATGTGCTCAGCTGACAACGTCAAGTCCAGCTATAAAAACATACAGTATTTACAGCCTATAGCTTTAACATGAATGATTGCCTCAGACTGCAGTGACAGAGCTCAGATCATGGTTACATACAACTAAGCAACTGATACAATAGTTGTTTATAAAATAGATAGTCAATATGTTTATAATTCAAAGTAGTTTAAAATATGGCTAAAGACTTCAGCATTAATTCTACTGTACGTGCAAGTCACTTTGCACGTGTACCCTATATGAATCTTATTTGCTTTTGAGTAGATTACCACTTAAGAAATTAGATTTTGCTCTAAAATGGTCCCAAAAATGAACAGTGGGTTCATTTGCTAGACTGATGAAAACTCTAGAACAAGGGCTGGACAGCAGAGCCTGTTCTATGGAGGGCATGAGCATGACTGCACTGAATGGATGCCAGAGCTCTCTGTCTAGGCTGGCCTTCAACCACCCATCATACAGAATAAGCCTTTAATTTCCCTTCCCTTCTCAAAAATATGCTTCTTACTTTATATGCTTGGTCATCTTAGGATGAGTAGGTATGATTCTGAAATTTTTATTTCAAATTGCTGCTGCAAATTTCCAATTCAAGTTCGAGCCCAACAAAGTTCAGAGATTTGCAGCCGTGTCGTTTGCACAAGGGGAGGTAGGGAGTAGGAAAAGTCTGAGATTTTTTTAGGTCTCTGTCATTACTTGCTCTTCAGAAGTTTTCTTCTAATGGCAGATATGAAGTCACACAGAAGCTGGTGTTCTTGATATAACTTGATAAAAATGAAACTGATAGGCAGTTTCATTAAAACTAGTGTGGAAAAGCCGTGGAACTGTTCTGCAGCAGAGGATATTATATTTGGCATTATTTATTTATTAGTAGAAAAATCACTATATAGGCTATTGAATTTTTTTTTTTTACTTTTCATAAAAATATCTTGCTCTTCTATGCTTTTTCATTTGGGCATAAAGAAGGTGCAGCAAAAGTATAAAGGTAGAGCAAAGCTCTCTAAGCTGTGCTGCAGATGCAGTTCAGAGCACACCAAACATTTTAAGCACTGCTTTAATTTATACTGGGGTCTCTTTCACTCTCAAATCCATGGAAGAAATATTAAACTCACATGTGGATTTGCATGCACCAATGAAATTCCTATACCAGCACTTCCCAGAAGCTGATACTAATTTATATAGAGGAGAATGTTTTGCAGCCACCTTTTCACACTCGTGAATGTCTAAGACACGTGGCAGACACAAGTATTTTTGGAACACAACAATTTACATGTCTTTTGGCAAATTCTTCAAGACTTTCAGATGGGGGGGTGGGGTCAAGTAATTCTGCATTCTTTGGTTTTCAGTATTTTACTGTGACTATGAACCTGCAATATTAGGAGTGATATTTAGTGCATGTGTCCAGTATCTGAGTGCTTAGTTCTTTCCTCCCTTAAAAGAGAAGTTTCAGTTTGACGATGAATATAAAAATTAAAGTTAGGTACACACAGCTAATGAATTTTCTACTTCAATTTGCTACATCATGAGATCCAAAATAAACTTTTTTAAACAAACCTTTTGTGGAGAGCACAAGACACCCTGATTTTGTAATTGCTTTGTTATTAATTACAGATACATAACCATCAAACTGACAATGACACATGTTACTTGTACAATACATGTTTTAAATAGAAGTATGGTATGTTAATCAGTTACTTGTGCCCATTGTAATTCCAGAATAGGAAAGCTGAGAAAAATCAGCAAAACAATAATTAAAGCGAGATCCAGAGCATGCTTCCCATCGGCTTTGCAATATATTCATGTCTCAAGCTTTTGTATAACTGATTACATCTTTTTTTTTAAATTTCTACGAGTAAATAGCAAAACTAATTAGCTGCACACTATTAAGTTAATGCACATTTATCTACAACAATTCAATTCTGACTGTGAAATAATCTTTCTAGCCCATAATTACACTCCAGCTTAATTAGCATAATTTCTGCAGCACATTCTTCAATAAAGAAGCTGACATAAGGGTTGGACTTAAATACCAAGGATATTCTAGGCAAGTAGAAAAAAGGAGAGAGGCAGAGCTGCATTAAACACCTATTATAGTATCAAGGTAATACAGGTAAAACAGTATGAATTCAACACTAACTGAACCATCACATGTATCTGAAGATGCTTTTGCAGAAGATAAGCAAAAAAACTCAAAGGGCTTGAGATGTCCCTCAGCCACTTCACTAGAAGGGGTCCCACGACCCTCGCAGCTCCTTCATCCAACATCGCTGCATGTCATTCCATCGCCAAGGGCAGCCAGCAGGTTTCTCATGATCCCATTCAGTGTGTTAAGTTTCCTTCAAACAGAAAATGCATATGGTCTTGCATGTCTTACACTAATTTAAACTTGGGTAGTCAATTCCCACTGAAGAGTCACTGCTGGTGAAAAGACAGATTGGTCCCCAGGCTTATTTAGCCTCTGTTTTGCTGGTGAGGATTTACCATCTAGACTTCTTACAGACACTTTATTCCCTGATACTCAGGCTGACAACACTGAACTAGTCTAGCTTTCTATGGGCCAATATGGACAACACGTATGCAGAGATATGTGGACAATGTCACCTAGGTAATGCTGCACTTGATGTGAACAACGAGTTTTGGAGAATGGCCCCTTGCCTCCCCCTAAGTAGCCCTCTGGCTCAGCTTGTTCCTATCCTGTCTAAGCCCACAATGCACTAGGGGCCAGCATATCGGATTTGTATGCCTGGACTATGAAATGTAACCTCTACTGCAACACCCTCCTGACAGCAAAGAACTAAAATGAAAACCACACTTGCGTCTTCATCTACCTGCTTTTAAATCCTGGCAGTTTAAAATTAACTGCTACCTGAAGTGCTCTTGGGTTTTGTGAAGGATTTTCACTAAACATATATGCTGTTGGTGATGATGTTCTTGCTCTACAAATGGTATAAAGATAATTTCACCTGTGAAGGATTTGCATTTATTTTGTGAGACAGTGAAAGACACTGAGTAAGACTTTCAGAATCACCAAGGTGGTTGAAAGCCAAAGTCCTATTTTCATGTAACCTCATAAAGGATTTTAATTTAATCGGGCTTCCAAAGGGCCTAAGACTCTCCTGAAAATGTAGACTTCAGGTTTTAAATCACACAGGCACTTTAAATAACTTTACTCGCTCTAATTAACTTTTTATTTTCAGGTTAGCAGTATTAAGGAAGACCAGGACCAACACGATCTCTGCATACTAATCAGCCACTAACTCCTGTGGCTGAAATGTGACATGTGAGGAGATGTCCTAAAAATTCAACATGAATTCAGAGTAAGGGAATTTGATAAATCAGATCTTGGGAGAAAAAGAAGCTGGCAATTACTATTTCAACTTACTGCTTTCTTAGAAGTGTGTACAACTAGGAAAACACTTCTTAATTAGAATTTAAGATAAGGAAATATTTCATAAATGAGTTTATATATTAACTTTTGTTTTTACTCAGACATATAAATGATGCATCAACTACTGTCTCCAGACTACATAAACACAGCCAGTTCCAAAAGTTTTAAAAGCACAAGGAAAACTGAAGAAGATGCCCCAGGAAGCTGCTCTGCTGCTCAATCTGCCTTCTCCCCAGGAGTGATGCAATTTGATTTTGAGTCAGACCCCCTTTTAGCAGAAGGTGGGCGAGTGAGGCAGCGAGGCCATGGCTAACTAGCTGTGCACCTGCAAAAAACTGCTTGGTCTTTCAAACCCAGGGTTTCTTAGGAAGATGCTCTCAGGACAGGTATCTTGTTGCCTATTGTGAACCAGTACCAGTCAGGTCTGCTTGTGGCCAGTTTTGCAGCTTCCATCACTCTGCAACACCAAGCCAGCAGCAGCTGAGCCTTTTGTTTCAAGCGACCCCTTGAACTGGAGTTAAACATGTCAAAAATTAAAAGGTAGCTTGTCAGAAGCCAAGCAATAACCTTTTCCAGAAGGTTAACTCTTCCTGTTATAGTTAAGACCAGAATAAACAAGCCATAAAATTACTCAGTCATTTCCAGGAGACTTTAATTATCTTTTCTAATACAGTTTCATTTTAGCTATCATTTTAAAATCAGGTTATCTCAAAAAAAAATAATAGTAGTAAGGAAGCCGAGATGATCAAAAGATGCTAATGATCTTGGCCACCAAACTACACAGGCCTGGCTGTATACAAGTCTCCTTTGTCAAACCATGTAGGCAAAAATTAGTGCACCTAAAATTACTAGCCAATTTGGAAAATCTTGGTCTGCTATGTTTGCCTTGTTCTGTCTCCTTGACAGCTATTCAGCTCTGCCAATTTTTCTTTCCAGAGCATCAGAGCACGGAGAAGAAAGAAATTCAGCTTCAGCCTTCAGTCCTGCAGCTTTGAGTCAGGAGATAAAGAGTTATGGCTCGAAGACATGAGATAAAAGCAAAGCAATACACTCGCATCCACAAACTCAATGAATTAAACTAAGAAAAAAAATCCTGTAGGTCAGGCAGAGATCATGCAGAGTAAGCACAGCGAGAGACAAGGAAATGGGAGGCATAAATGTATTGTTATCTTTTCCATGTCATTTCATCTCTCTATACATCTGTTTTGCTACCCATAAAAAAAGGCCCTTCTGAAAGGCTCTTCCAAAAGGTTTTTTGAGAGCTTGCTGTAAAAATCACTAACTCCAGGGCAAAATATTATTACCCGTGCTGCCATAGAGATGCAGAGTAGTCACTGAGACTTGGATGGTTTTAAAGAGGGTGAAGATCTAAGACAAAAGAACTATCAGGAGGCACATTATTGACTACAGTTTGCTAAGCAAGCACGGTGCAAAAAGAACATGAGAGAAGCTTAGTAAAAGGCAATTTATTTCACATGCCTAGAGAGGATCTGTTTTTCATTTACTTGTCAGGTGTTTTCCTCTTGCCCTAAAAATTGAATTTTCTCAGAACAGGTTCCTCTTCTCCCAGTACTGAGAAACGACGCTGGCTGCAGAATATATACACAATGCACAGGTAAAAAGAGAGGCAAAAAAAATTTCCTCACTTTATTAAAAATAATTGCAGTATATGGAGCTGCAAGATTGGTCAATCACAAATACTTACTGAGGATAGCACTCTGTAAAATGACACCTTAAGCCAGCATTTTACCTGTTCTCTTGCGGAGCTGCCAGCAAGGTACGTGAAAGCCTCTCACAGCTGAACACCTGGGGAGGTTTCATGACTCTTTTATCAAGTTAGACTTGCTTTTGGTTTTTAATGTGATAGTGGAGTGACTCATTGATACAGAGATGGCAAAAGGAAGACTCATCTGCCTGAAAAGCTGGGGTTTACCGTACATATTCGCAAGAGCAATTTTATGTCAAATCTTGAATGGGTCTGAGATGTGCAAACAGTATAGCTGACTATTTATTTGATATCACTCACCAGACCCACCAATACCTACCAGCCTTTATCATCATCTATTCAGCTGTCTCGATAGTTTACTGACTGGTAAACATCTAAACATTACTCCTACCATCTTCCTTAAATACACTTTCACCACCCACTATAACCAGTTAAGAAGCTCACATTTCTGAAGAACGCTTGCCACTGATTTCTTTCTGGGTCAAAAAGGGATAACATTTTGAACTGACAATATTTTAGTTATCAACGTGATTGCTGAGCACTAGCTTTACTTTTAAGACATCTTAATTTTCATATTGAAGCCAGATACTTGCATGGCATGTTCTATTCTATCCTAAGTGATAACAAAATTAAATGATCAGGGTTTCTTTTTTAATTGAAATTCATTGTAGCGTATTTCATTAATTGCAATTTATGTGTTCAGAGTTTGACACTGCATTTTGTCCACTGTACTTTTTTCACAAACAGTATCTACAACCAGACAAAGCACACCATCAGACTCTCAGGGGCCTGCTTCATAAGGAAAGTACAATATAAAAGAGGGAGAACCAGGAACACGGTATGTACTTTTCCATTATTCTGGAGAAGACTTTTGAGAGTTGGAGATCAAATATGCTGAATGCCTATTGCATGAGTAATTAACTGATCCTGGAAGGAGGACCCAAGTTTGGTAGGAGTGCTCTGGGGTATGGATCAAGAAGTAACACTAAACCAGGAAATAGTTAACTGAACTAATCAAGCTATTTTCGATCGTCTCTTATTCACAGTTCTGGTAAGCAATCATTAAGAACACATTTATTACCACAATAAACCTTCTTCTATGTCTTTCCAAGACAATCTTCAGTTAATTGTAAAACTCATGAGCCGAACGTTTCCTTAACTTCAAGAGTTTATTGATACACTGCAGGTCTATCTTTTTCCTGCCTTTTATGCATTTCAGAATAAGGATTTTAAGGAAAAAACTGCTCAAAAATGCAGATTGTGAGATCAAGTTATGAGCCCTGAACATTTAAAACATATCCACTTTCTGCTTTTTTGCTAGGTAGTCAAATGCCCATGATCTCCAGCTATGACTGGACTAATGGACAGGCACTTCCCTACACATCAAAGTGTTTAAATAAAGAACTATACCACACTTAACAATGCTGATTCAGGATAATCTAAACCACCCAAAGCCCCATTTGAACTGAGGGGAAGGCAACACTCAGATAAATTACCCCCTATGATTACCACATGCTGTGTGAACCTCAGAGAAACCCAAGCTGCTGAATGTTTCCTGGAAGGACATCTCCACGGGCTCACCTGGACCATGACTGGATTGAAAAAAACCCCCAGCTATTATCCCCTCCCCAGTCACAACCTAAAACCCCATATAATACAGGCACCTGTGCCAAGAATATTGTTCTACCACTGGGTAACAATGCATTTATGCAGAGCAGGAAGAGACCAGGTTTTAACTCTGTAAATCCACTGAGAGAAGCAACAGTTAGCAGCAGAACACTGCAGCCCTGGGATGGCTTTCTGAACCATACAGGCAGAGGATGCCAAGGCAGTACCAGCAGCTCCTGAGACACAAGAAAGTGGTGACATAAAACGTCCCTGAGGAGCACTGGATTGTTCCATCAGCCTGGAGAAATGTGTGCTGCATTACATTTTCTTCCGTTAACCACTAGGATGTCCACATTTCCCTATAAACTTCTAATCTAGTTTTTTGCCTTTAAATAGAACATTTACTTTCCATATAGAAGTTCTGCTACTGCTTTTATTCCAGTAAAGGACAGGAAAGTAGTAGAGATGAGTTTTCTTCTCCATTAAATAGGTACAGATAACAGAAAAACTTTAAAAGTTACAGTCACTTCATTTGCTTTCAAAAATCTCTCCACGCACACTGAAAATGACAATTAATAATAGCTAAATTTTGCAGAAATATCAGTAGAGTAGAAGATAATGAGGTCCAACTGTCTAGTCAGGCACAGAAATAGGCAAAAAAATACAGCATCACCAACTTCACCATCAATTAAAATAAAAAACCCACAAACCTGTACACTGGATCTCAAGCAAAAGAAGAAAACCAAAGATGTCTTTCTGCACCAGTCAACTGGACCCTGAAGACATGAAGTTGTTCTAGCATATATCGACACACCTTTTCTATTTCATGGGGAAAACAGCTGTAAAAGCATTCTATGCTACGTACGACGCTGGTGTTCAAACACATCTCATCTTTCCTAAGATAATTCAAGAACAGAATGCTGTCTGAAGCAGATGGACGACTAGCATCTAGCAAATATAACAGTCGGTACGTTTCTAAACACAGCCATTTAAACAACATCTTTGCGACAGGAAGGAGGTCAAACTGATACCACCCCTGCCCAGAGCAGCCGTGTCCGCGCAAAGCACCCTAACACGTACCTCTGACACCCGGGAACAAGAGGGCTGTGTCCTGCTCTACAAAACAACAGAGTTGAGGACAGATGATTTTTGGAAGGATAACAGGGCTTTGCATTTGCAACATTTATTAGAGAGTATTCTGAATTTGGAATTATACCAACTGTCTGTGGTTGATACAGCACACGCTGACCTGAGTTTTCTTCTTTAACCAAGAAAACAGGAGGGACAGTATATGCCATTAACATTCCTACGTCCAAGTTTTTCTTTCAGACTGCACATACATGGCTGTGACCAGGAATTGCAATCAGATTTAAGACATTTGCATAGCGAGCTATTTAGCTTTTAAATGTTTCTGAGCCCTGGCTATATATGAAGCAAAAATGCAAACATTTACATTTCTCGGTAATAAAATGCAAAGTCTGCCTGTTAAATGTTTGGTTTCTCAGGGTAATAGAAATAATATGCAAAACTGATGCAATTAATACTTTAGTTCTTAAGGGAAAAAAGAAAGAAGATTTTTAAAAAATATTGTCATTAAGTATAGCACAGAATACATCAGCCTGGGCTTATTTCAATCTGTGCAGTACAGACCATGTCATCACAGCAACCACCCAATGCAGCAGTTTTTAAGCTTCTAATAGGTCAGCAGGTATTTTTCCTAATGGAACTGCAATTCAATTGTTTGGTTGCACAGCTCTTTCACCACCCAGTGCCAAGGAAAATTTGGGATCAGCGTATCGCACCAAAACCCGCGGTGGGTGTAAGCGGCTGGCATTTCAGCTCGACAAGGAAACGGGTGTATTCTAACTGCCAGAGCTGCCCAACCCTGAGCACACGCCATTTGTGTGCAATGACATTCTGTTAGCAAACTGCACTACTGAGCAATCCCAACTTTATTAGATTCTTAAATCCTAATTTGTTTCAGGTTGACATGACATAGTATGTTTCGGCTCCTGCTGTTAGTTGATATTGTTGCAGTGAAGAGAAAAAACCCATCTGTATCTTCCCACACAGTCAATGACTGTGAGAATCTGTGTGCTAATGGATATTTTTTTTTTTTTGCTGCTCTGGAGTGTGAAGACATTAAAATTTCTCTCTACCACAAACAGCATGAATGAGTATTTAGATTTTTGAGTAGGTCTTTTTCTTTTTTTTTAAATTTTTTTTTGGTAGTGCTTTCGTTGTGCTTACGTACATTTTATCTAGACAACTGTGCAATTATGCTATTTCCAAAATCTTTAGGCTTATCCTGCATTTAGAAATGTTGAGCGCTGCTGTGGATCATGTAGCTGGGTCACCGTACTTGTTTTATATAAATCAAGTGTGTTAAGTTAGACTGGCCCTGTTGGGGCAGCATGGAAAATGGCAGCGGATCATGGAGAATGATGTTAGCATCATTTAGGACTCCCACAGCAAAAGCTCAGGTGACAACACTTCCATGGAAGAAAGGACAGGATATGGTAAATCTTGATAATTTAGTTTAATCAAGAAGCCCCAACTTTATGAGTGGAAGTAAGAAAATAGTATTCTGTCATTCTCTAGTAAGAAAATACAGCTTAACTGACAGACTACATTACAAGAAGACTTTGTGAAGGATCGCATATGGACTAAAGCCTTTACTACACCACAAATTAAGGCTCATAGTTTTGAAAACAGCAGTAGCAGAACAGGCACTTTCTAATTCTCCTGATACAAAAGATAAAAAGTGGTTTATGTATCTGAAATGAGGATGAAACATATAAATTAACCCACTAAGACTTCATCTCAGCCACTGCTTCCAAGAACCTCCTTTTTGTTGTTGTTACCATTTTAATGGAGCAACCTGTCGTCACTGCAAGACATTTGTCCTTGCCACATATCAACTCTAAACACATTATTGCATACGTGAAGTCAGGATTTTTGCCATGTGCATCACTTTGTATTTACCCCAAATGCACTTAAGCTGATTCTGGTGTGGAATCACAGCTTTTTTCACTGTCATTTCTATTAGTTTGATGCAAATGTGACAGAGATCTGAGCTGCTCAGATTAACTTAGAAGCCCTTTGAGAAGAGTGGCATCACTTTAGGTGTTTTCTAGTGGCTAAAAGAGAAAATGATCATCACACTATAGTCTATAGTTTGGCTACTTTGTTTCTGAATGCTCTTCCTACTCTTGGATGGATAGTATCTAATCCTGGCCATGCGTTATTCCTAATTCAGTATTTTTTCCCCAAGTTTTGCCCCTGATAGCACATTTTGAGATAGACCAAATGATGAATTCAATTCTGCCTCCCTCAAAAAGAAAGAGGGAAAGTGAAAACTTTTCTGTCACTCTTCAGATGTTTCGATGGAAATCACTGTGCTGGCAGGGAAATTAAGGGGGAAATAAATGTTCTTCCAGTGTAACAAACACTGTGATTCACAGGTTGAATCGACTACTGGCAAAATCATCATATACCAAGAGCATTCTCACTGAACTGCTTCATGACGTTGTTCTCCACCCTACGTAAGCTCTTGCCATTTCTAAGCTTTGCCTAATTTGATTTCAGAATACCAGACACTAGAAACTTGTATTATTTTAGCTGATCAGAACTGACATTTTCCAAGTCACAGGTGTGAGTTTGGACTGAGAACTGGCATATATGTTTATGCCATTAAGAACTGGAGGAATTGGGTCAGAGCTAGCGTGGGCAACGGGAGCAACTAAGTCAACAGCTAGCACTGACAGTGCCTAGAGTTTCTCACAGCCATGCTACTGAATGACAGGTCCCCTCTTAAGCAGCAAAGGAAACCTGCAAATTTTCTTTGTAAGTCCAAGCATATGAAAGAATGGGAAACCTGGAAGCATTACAGATCAAGATCTCCCTCTCACTCCTTGCCACAAGAAAAGGAACAAAACAAAAGATCGAGATGGATGCCATGGGTTGACTTGGAAATGTTTGTCCTGTTACGGATGATATGATGTAGAGTCTCCTACTAGATTCACTGAATCTAACAGGTTTTAGTGCATTCTGCTAGGGGCAATCCCTAAAACATGCTTGTTTTTAAATGATAGATATTATTTCAGTACAGGTTAGGAATTGGTATTATGTCAGATTTTCAAGAGTGCTTTCATAAAAATAATTACTAATTTTAAAATTTTACAAATAAAAATTCTAATTTCTTATTATGTTCTATCTCTTCCACAAATGACAAACTACTTTGACATATGAATCAGTCTCACCTCTATTCACTAGACAGATTCACTTTGTGATTAATGATGTTTGAATGTTGCACTCACATCCTTCCTACTACTAAAAATTACCTAGTTAATAAAGTTGCAAAAAATCTTTTAAGAAGAAACAAAATCAGAGAAGACATCTCTGGTTTGGAATTTCATTTGAGAAATGCTTTGTATCCACTGGACAGTGGGCTGGGATTAAGGGAACTGATTTCCAGATTTAAGAACACTGGTTTAATTTATGGCTCAGTGCAAAAGGCAAAAAAAAAAAGTTGAAAAGTAACATGATGTCTCAAAACCAAAATTTTTCAAAATTTTAAAATAAAAAATTTTAAATAAAATTCAACCTTAAAGGTTGAACAGTGAAGAACTGTTTTATTCTGAATATTGTGAATGAGAATTTCTTACCGGTCCTATCTTGTGCTTCTTCTCATAGAAATTGTAAAAAAAAAAGTCTCAGTCAGACTGAGGCACTTTCATCATTCCAAGTTCTTCTGTTTCCTCAAGGAATGATGCAAATGCAGATCATGTTCAGCACATAAGACTTGACAAACCTTGCTGTCTCAAAAAGAAGCAGTTCCTTCCCTGACGACAGATATAATTCGGATTGACAACATGATGAAAAAACAGCTAGCTAAACACAAGTACAACACTAAACATTACAGTAGTTTCTGGAACAATGTATTAAAAGACAAAATCTGATTTTTGGAGGAGCTATACTTTCAGTATTGAGCTGTGCAAGCATGTGGAGCTTCAGGGGTTTAATTCCCTTCTAACATATTGCTCATCTCTGTTTACTAGTAGCTCACTTCTAATACATTGAACTTTGGCTTTGTTTTTCCTGCCTTGGTCTTTTCATTGATAAAAAGTGTCATAAACTAGATTGTGAGAAGTCAAACTTTAAAAGTAATTCCAATTATATATATTATTATTCATTTTAAGTTAATGAGAAACTTGATAAATTTCTTTTTAACAGCAACAAAGGTTTATGTGATCTGCTTCTCCATTATTTTCAGGTTTTGCAATTTGCTTCTTCAATGAAGAGTAAAAATTTGATTTAGATAAACACAATTATTTACATTCTTTCAGCAAATGTTTCTCAGATGAACTGGAAAACAATTACACTCTGGATACCCAAAGGAATAGCAAAATTCTTGCAAACAGCAATCCATACAGAAAATTTTAATTAGCTTTTGCTTTCCTGTGTTAAATTTAATGCACAGAGGGTGCCTGTCCATCTTCTGACCAATTCTGAAGAATATTTTCTTGCACATGAGCCTTTTTAGCTTTCAAGTAATGCTTTTCTTTGCACTTCACCCCAGAAAAAGTCTTGCAAATAGCATGCCTATAAAATATCTGATTTGCCATCTAGTATCATTCTTCATCATTTTCCAAACACATTATCAATTTGTATGTAAATATGAGTATTTTACTTACTGACTCTTCCAGTTTCTTTTATATTTTCTTGTCTTGACTTTCTCTGGAAGTACTGCAAGGAAGGTTTCCAAACAAGTATTGTACGTGGCTTTCATCGCTATGCTTCCTCCCTCCCTTTTTTTTTTTTAATAAAGATCTTTCATTTAGAATGATCAGATACAGACATGCCTTAAAAAAAACCTCATATTTTTTTCCACAACCTAAAACACTAGCTTTAATAATTATGCCTAATTTAAAGCCTTTCAACAAGCTCACGGAATAGATGACAATACTCAAACAGAAAATATGTGAATTAATTTGAGTCACACTTCATGAGGCACAGTATGAAATGCAAAACCTAATCCTAAGAGATTACCAATTTCATATAAATATATAAGCCCCCCAACACACTACTAAAATATTAAAATAGTCAGACAAAGGATTTGGAGGCTAAGAAACACCAACATTATAGATCTGTGTTCAGTTTTCTGTAGCACAAACAAACACCAAGACAATCATAATGAAACAACATTCATAGAAGATTTATGACTGCTGGAAATTTATCACAGAATCACAGAACAGTTTGGGTGGGAAGGGACCTTGAAGATCATCTAGTTCCAACCCCCTCTGCCATTTCTAATCAATAAGTCTGAAACATTTCTTTAGGAAAACATCCAGGCTACAAATGAATAAATATAGAAAAAACCCCCAGGGATAAGTAAATGAATCAATATTTTAAGTCTTGTGTATTGGAAAAACTCATGTCATTTACACATCTATATGTCAAAGTCTGTTCTGTTGGAACACTGCTGAATCATTCAGTGTTCAGCAGCTACGCATCCTTCCTTACGCAAAACTCATTCTGACACAAAGTATCTTTGAAAACACAAGTCATCTATTCTGAGCAAAAGAAAACAGAATAATGTGCTGTTACACCCCAACCAAACACGTATGTAGCCCCAGTAACAGAAAACGCAGCACGGCAGCGAAAGCTCAGGAAGTTTCTGTGAAATACCTGAAGGACCACAATAGCTACTCACAACTTGGGGCACTTCGAGCCAACTGTGGAACTAACTCACAGAACCACCTTCAGTTAAATTGGGAGTTTCTTGGCATAGCTGGGTAAGACTGCACATGCACCTTGCTTATTTATGTAAAGGATGATGCACTTTTGCTTCCATGCTCCTAAGTGGTTATTCAGTCCAGTGAAGCTGAGGTCACATTTCTTCGTAGCAATAAACTCTCCACACAAAGAGCTAACATGGGACAGATGCATGTTGGCAGGGTTGAGTCAACACCTTGATAACTAATATAAGAATTCTGGGCTCAGAGTTCAGGGGAGATAATGGGAAATGCCTAGGGAGCAAATCAAGAGATGCCCCACAGAAGGTGACCCACCCAAGCCATTTCAACTCCAAGAATACCTTCATAAACGGGGTGACTGTATATCAATGTGCACACTGTGGATAAGAGCAGCAGGACAATCTCAAGCTGTCTTCCCTTCTGACTCTTCCCTTAAGTGTGATTGATTCCTCATCAGACGACATAGCCGGTTTTGATCTGATTTCCTTAAACTAGGGAAATAATGATCTGTTTGGGTTTTTGTGTTTTGTGTATTTTATAGTTGACATTTAAAGACAAGAAAATCTCTAATACAATTCCCTCCTGTAAATTCCTTGTTTAAATTGAAATCAAAACCGTCAGAAATTCTGTTCTGGCTATGTAGTATTGTTTAATGCTCTTCCTAGTTTCAAAAAAGCAGAATCTATTTTTTCCCATCAATTTAAAACACGTTATGTGAATATATTACTTTGTGCAACATAAAATATTTACATGTTTTTGTTTTGTCCCTCTTGAATCAACAAAAATTGTTTTATCTCTGAATTCTGTGAGTAAGATCAAGGACAGAAACTCACTCAGGAAAGCAGTGGAGTGGCAGGAAGGAGGAAGTGAAGGAAGAAGAGCTGAAAATCCAAAATAGGATTTTCAAGGGCAAGAAGTCCTTGCTGGAGCAAGGCAAATCCTAACACAGAGCGAACAGAACTGTTGGAAACATAAATGGAAATGAGCTGAGAAGATAAATGGAAGTTTGGATCCAGGGAGGATTTGGCAACGCCTGGAAATTTGCCAGTCAGGTGAATCACTGTGATACAGAAACCCCCTGGAAGAACCACTGTTACACATACAGATAGGAATACACATAGAGCTCCAGCAAGAACATAGTTGTTGAACATCCCATTTCCAAACACCTGACCCCTAGGAAAGCAGCCTGTATGCACCATAATGTGGACAGTGTCTTTGTGAGCTTTTTTGAGGGGGTTGAACTGAAGGAACTCGGAGAAACGCAGTCCGTGGGTCACAAGTGGCACAGAGACACTGGTGCACAGTCTGGCCCTCAATTACAGAAACCCAGCCCTCTGAGGAAGAGGATTATCGGACTGGTAGAGTAGGACACAAGGGGAATCATAAAACAAGATGAAGGCCAGACTAACACCCATAGCATCATGTAGAAGGAAGGCATGGCATTAGACCACTGATGGGATAATGACTGCAGTGCTGAGGCCTTTCTAGCCAAACATCGCCATAAGCCCTCCTGTTCTGGAACCAGGGACCCATGATGAGGGTTTAGAGGTGGGTTGTTACAGTGGGATTGGGACCTGGGAAACAGGGGTCAGGTGAATTTGCAGGACCTGACATCACCACACAGTTACTTGCTTGTCAAATGCAAAAGTCCTGCACAAAGATCCTGGATCACCAGGAAAGGAGCATTGGGTTTGAGAAGCCTGCACTTTGTCTCTCATTGGTACCAGTAGCACAGGGAAAAGGCAGGAGAAAGGTTTTAGAGACAATATCTAGGACTCTGCAAGAGAAGCTGAAGATGCCATAGAGGACTGTAAACAAACAGAAATGCAAAGATGTTTGGCTGAAAGTGAGGTTTCACATTCATTATGGAGTGGAGACTCTTCTGTATGAGGCATCAGATGCTGAGAACAGGAAACCCGTACTGGAGGGATGGAGCTCATTTCAACCTTAAGAGGATCAATGTGTTAGCACTTCAAATTTAGAAGGTCATGAGTGAGCCTCCTCCTGCTAAGTGCTAAGCTATTGATGAAGAAAAAGAAATACTAAAACTCATGCTTAACGAGTCTGTAACAGCAGATGCAACTGTTGATCCTGATGGCATGTGAGCTTTCAACTCTTGCAACTGAAGATCCACTCTGTAAGTGACCAGAACATATTTTGGTTCAACATCCCTATGTAAGAAATGAAGGCCTGAGTATTGTCCACAGTCTCTCATTCAACTTCAGAGAAGAACAAAAAGACTATCTTAATAAAAAGGGTGGCTAGGATACTTAAGGCAGTATGAATTCTCCCTTAGGAAAGCACGATGGTAGTGCAAATCACCTATTAAAAACCGCCTGAAGAAAGGTAAAAAGGAGCTAAAAAGATGAGAAAAGTTAATTTTCAAGAAGTGCTTCTGAGATCTTTGGAATCTGTTAATCTAAAAAGCACACAAGCTGGTGAAGTTGGAGAGGAAGGAGAAATCAAGAGTGGGCTTAGATCATCAGCTCAAGATAGGCATAGTGAAATTATGTGATTCTAACTACAGGCAGATATAATAGTAAAATCTTTCCCAACTATGGTGTAGTGAAGGGGAATTCAGGAGACATTTAAAGCACTGACTGCATCACATCCATGAGATGACTCAGTAATAGAAGAACCATTTGCATAGAAGTGAAGGATAACAGCAACGTCGTATTTAAATTGTGTAGTGGGCTAAGTCAGTAAGAATCTATGAATGGAGAGCTTTAGGAATTTCTGAGCATTTCTCAATTCATTCCAAGAGCTGAAAATACTTTATAAACATCGATTTACTGAGATGGATAAAATGGTATGGTTTAAGAATAAGGTCACATCTGAACTGGGGCTCAACTGTTACCTAATGCAGTTTCCAAATGCTCATAAAGAGCACATCATTATTTCAGTGTAAGGCTAGAACAGACTTTGGAGATAGCTATTAATCTCAGAGAAGGAACAAATAAAGCTAGAGACTCCTAATGACTACAGAGTCAAGGCTCTGGATTTTCTCTCTCTGCTGCTGGCATTCCCCTGCCATTACTCTGGGCTCTGAATCAGAAGCTGACTCAAAAGGCAAAGCTCCCTCACCTGTTGCCAGTATCGTTCTTAGAAAGGCTGCATCTGAACATGCATCTGGCACATGCCTGCAAAAATGGTAAAAACTGAAGAGATGGAACCATATGCTGGGAGAAGGAGAAAGCAGCACCACAAGTTAAAGCCAGAGTCACATGAAGAATGCTTTTGTTGAACAAACAGCCATTTTCTAATCTTTGTTGTGTAAAGATATACAGAGAACAGTGACGATCTCCAGGCAGTGATTAAGGAATATGCCATGATTTGCTGCCCAAGCAGTAATAGTTAAAACTTTACAAACAAGTAATTTGCAAAAGCTGATTATGAAACCTTCAGAAAACAGCACTGCTGTGAAAAACAAAACAAGGAGAAAGGAACAAATGGAAAAGAGTAGCAAGAAACTCTGAAGTAATCACACAGAATCACACAGAA